>OY735212.1:64192322-64312322 GCA_963457665.1 Thysanoteuthis rhombus
AATACCCAGGGATGTAACCCTTAAGCTCTACTACAATAAATCTGACCTCATACCACTTATAACCACCTTCAACAACACACTCCCACCCTTAGCACACCTTATCAATAGGAGATGAAACATCCTCACCCTTATAACAGATCTCAGAGAAATATTCACAGATCTGTATGTCATTGCTTACCGTAGACCCCAAAACACCAAAGACATGATTATCAGCAAGAATATAATAAATAATAAAATCTCAATCAACAATATCCCTAGAACCACTAAATTCTTTGAACCATGCGACAAAAGAAATAGTCTATGCTAAAACCACCTCAAGTATACCAACACCTCCACAAGCTTTACCACCAAAAAGAGTTACCACATATAGTATAGCACTAACTGTCGTAGCAAAAACATTATATACCTTCTAGAGTGTAATAGATGCTATTCACAACACATAGGCAAGTCCTAGTCGCAATTCAACATTAGACTCAATAACTACAGACACAGAATTAAATCAAAAAACAATCCCAGTCCACTTGCTGTAGAACTACTCTTTCGCACACCCGGTCACAATTTTGCCACCGACGCTAGCTTTACTATCATTGAAAAAATAGAAAAAAAAATACTCCCATAGACATAACTAAAATTCTAGAAAGACATGAGGATATCTGAATCAACAAACTCCAAATTGTCTCCCCTAACGGACTTAACACCAAACTTAACAACCCTAATCACACAAACCTCTGAATCACAATCCTCAAACTAACGATAAACTCATATCCACATCCACAAAGTCACTCAGACCCATAACAACTGTTACCTTAGTAAAGCATCTCACTTGCACGAATCAGAGCCAATATATTTTTGATGACCTGTAAGGTTAACACCTATGAAGTTCCTTAACCTCATCACCCCTCTATTTATACTATCTCTAACCTACCCATACAATCTAGCACCAAAGCACTTCCCTCCTACCCTGACACCCTATGTCCTCTACAAGACCTACTACTGCTGCTAACACAACAGACTTCATCACAGACTGAACTTTGTCTCACACAACAAGATGCCCCTAGCAGATGGGATACAATTTTTTTGCTCACAAAACAAAGCTCCTGATGGCGGACTTATGTTCCACATCAACTTATTAGCTCTAAAGGTACACACACATACACACTCAGACACACACACACATACACACACACAGCACACACACACACACACACACAGCACACACTACTGAAGATGGGAATACCTTCCGAAACATGTCTAGACCATCAATGAAAGCATTTACAGATAAATAAACCTAACTCTACACTTCCATTCCTGAGTCTGTCTCACTCTCTAAAGTTCAAATTATATATATATATATATATATATATATATATATATATATATATATATGTGTGTGTGTGTGTGTGTGTGTGTGTGTGTGTGTGTGTTGCACTGTTCCAGCTTATCTGAGGGTTATGAATAGATCTGAGGGTTATGAACAGAATCAGATTTTGAGTAGTATATAGACAGTCAGGGAATGCCACTCTCCCTGCTTAATAAAGTAAAGGGACATCATTCCTATTCGATCCCACAGCACAAGACAATGAGAAAATGTGGAAAAGATTATGAAAGCAAAAGATTTGGTGGAAAAGATAAACGAAAGTATCTCTGGGGGGGACGATGTCGAAGTCAGCACGTCGGTGCAGAATAAGGGGATTATTTTTGAATATATTGATATTACCCAAATGTTCCGAAGGAGGAATCGACTGAAAAAGAAATAAATAATGAGTTAGAAAGCTTGTTGTTATTTCTCATGGTGTATGTCTGTTTCACTTGACTTTCTATCTGCTAAAAAGCAGGCGCATAATTTGCCGATCAGATTAATGAATCATTACATTCATTGACAGCTCCTCAGCTTTTCATCAGACTAGTCCTGAAATCGACTCTAATTTTTCCATACCGCATGTACTCGTGTCTAGGTCGAGTTTGAAGATCAAATTGTTGCCTATACACGAGTAATAATTTCGTAAGGTTGAAATTCAAACAATATGAGAATGGCTTGGCGCAAGCACGTGCTTAAAAATTGTAAGATGGTTACTAAGATCAAAATCGAGGACACAGAACTCGAGAAAGTTGACCACTACATCTACCTAGGACAATGAATCTCAATGACACCCTCAAAAGAAGAAGAAATCAAGCAAAGAATCACACTAGGATGGCAAGCCTTTGACAGAGCCAGCTCAATCTTCAAAAATAATAAGATCCCATTGATCCTAAAGAGAAGGGTGTTTAACCAATGCATCCTCCCAATAGTCACTTATGGAGCTGAAACATGGAATCTAACCAAGAGACAGACCTGTAAATTGAGAACCATGCAACATGCGCTTGAAAGAATAATGCTGAGCCTCACATGGAGAGACCACAAGACAGCACAGTACATCTGAGAAAAGACAAGACTTAGGGACATTATAGAATCCATTAAAAATCTGAAATAGCGGTGGGCTGGCCATGTTGCAAGAATGGCAGACAATCGATGAACATCACGACTCACAACATGGATTCCCCAAGACCACATGCGCAACCGAGGCCGGCAAAATGTTAGATGGAGAGACGAGCTAGACAAGTTCAAGAAGTACTGGCTCCGTGACGCCCATGATAGAGAAGTGTGGCAAATTCTGGGGAAGGTCTATGTCCAACGACGGACGCTAAAATACTGATGATGATGATGACCGGCAACTAATGAACATATGAAATTGATACCAATTACACTATACAATTTTTTTCCTGTTCCTAGGTAATAAGTGTTATTTCCTTATTTGTCATGTCTATAAAGTTTAGGTAATGGCTATCATCCCTTTCCTTCAGATTTTGCTTCAAGCTTTGCTTTTGTGATCAGAATTGGGGTATTATGTTAATCACTTATTTTGTCGTAGACAGCTTAGGGGAGGTATTTGAAAGCTGGAAACTCCTTTTCTAGAGCAGTGACAAATAAGGCATATTTTTTGCGAATTGGTGGCATCAACACTTTGCAGTGATCAGCTCGTGGCTCCCACGTGACGTTGTTCATCAGCACAGAAATCCAGAGGCTATGGCTAGTCCCATCTGGGGGTGGTGCACCAAGGTTCCCCTGAGGTCTTTAAAGCTAAAATGGCTGTCAAAATTAGAGACCCATCAGAAATTTTGAGGTCTTTTCTGACCTCCCTGCAGTAATTATCATACTTCAAGGCGTCTTGCAAGGTTTTGGCACTGTCGTATTGTATTCCCGGTGAAAGTAGGATTCTTGGATTGAATGGCACGCTCCATTTATTCACAAATGAAAGCTGGTGAACATGAACAACGACAGTAAGGGTGCAAGGGGGAGAGAACCTGCCAAAAAAGGACGTGACTGTGCCTACAGATCTCAGGATGACTATGGAAGAGAGTGAATACCGGGACATTGCGAGGGAATTGACAAAAGTGCAGAACATGAAGGTCAGGATAGTTCAAATAACAGTGGGTGCACTCGGAACCGTGACAAAGACAGCGAAACAAGATTGGAGGCACTGTAGATAAGAGGAAGACTGTGATTATGCATACCACAACACTACTGGGGTGTGCACGAATACTGAGGAAAGTAATGACAACATGAGAATTACGGCCTCCAGTCGTCAGCAACGGCCAAACAGCTAAAATGAAAAGCCCGTGTAAGTGAAGCTGGAGAAGGTGAGGACAATACAAACCACAGTGCTGCTGTGATATGTGAGGACACCGAGAGGAGGGCTGGAAACCTGTGGAGACTTTTCCTCCAAGATATTCTTGCGATATAACTAGCGAATTTCAATTTGAGTTTTCTAGTTCAATTTTTCAAAGATAATGCTAACTTATGCAATACTAATGCTGTTGAAGCGCTAATTACATCGATTCAGAAATAATGAGGAAGAATGTTTAATGAATTATTGTCAATAGTTGCTATTGTATTTTCTTTTTAGCTTTATATATGTATGAAAATAATGTTTGATCTTTTTTGTTGTAAATTGCTAATCCAACCTTAACTCCACACTAACCCTAATCTCAATCCTAATCCTAACAACTAACCCTAACTTAAGATTAGATGGAATATGTTTGCAAAAGCTAAAATGTAATTGTCCAGAATAGTTTAGCAAGATATCGGTTATCTAACTTTGATATGATGATGTTTATTCGATATGAAGCAAATATGTATCATATATGCCAACTGTTCATTTTTATCTCTATCTACAATGAAAGTACATCAAAAGACATCAATTTCGAGGATTCATCCATCATTATTCTTTTTGCAATGTGACTTTATTTACTCCCTTGTTGTCATGCGACCTAATTCTGTTATGTTATTGCCATATGGCCTTTGACAATATCAATTCTGGAATCCCAACCTTCAAACGGCCTTATTCCTGTTGACATCTAATTTACTACCACATTGCTAAGTGACCTAATTTTGTTGGTCTGTTGCATTGTACGGTGTCATCGCTGTGGCATTTCGTTGAAGAGAGCTTCCTCTCTTCAAAATTAGCCAAATAATATCGTCATCCACAGGTTTTAGGGGCACTTTCTGACGATTCCTCCCTCTAAGAATGTATGTTCATCTGTGTGTTAATTCTTCAAGTATGATTTATGGATTACAATTGTTACCCTTTCCTGGCAACCGTTCATGCTGCAGAATAACAGTCGCTCATAATGAATTTCAAATCAAATAAAAACGTCTGAGATTTGTAACCAACCAATTTTATCGTAATCATCTTTATGTTATTTATAAGAAGAAAGATTGTAGTGAATTAACAACTGAAAAATATTTCTGTGGACAATATAAAACCAGTGATCATCGTAAGTTGTAATCTTGTTTGCACTCGCAATGTGGCGAACAACATTGCATTAGGAAAATTTAGCCGAATTTACAGACAAATTTAGAAATTTCGACAAAAATATACCAACGGGCCGATTTTCACTATGTTTTCAACTTTGAATGAATCATGAAAGGTATATTGAAAGAGAAACTGTGGGAGATATTTTTTTATGAAATCTCAATAAAATATTTTTTGCGTGTCTTAAATTTTGACATTTTTGCAGAGATGGGAATTGAAGGAATCAAATCTGAAGAAATTTTTTTCGACACTGCAGAGTATCTTTTTTAATTGGTTTTGAATCGAAAAAAGTGAATACAATTGAACGAAAACTTTCTTTTTCAAGATACAGTGTACACTTCCTGGTTTGCTTGTTTTTTTCAAGAGAAATATCTGCTGGAATTTCTTTAATACCTTTTTTTAAAATATTGTCATTAAATGCTTCTGGAACGTTGTTATTCAGAAAAAACGGCGTTTTACTAATCGATGAATATAAAGTTTTACAAATTTTGATGCGACTGTTTTTTTTTAAATAATTCTGATCATTCCTTGTTTTGATTTCATACAACAAATTTCATCAAGTATGGTTTATGGTTATCATTTTATCAAAATCCAATTAATCAAGCCTTTAATTACCTAGTTTTCTTCGAATTGATCTTCTCAAAGGCCAATTCTGTGTGGGGAAGAATTCTGGAATTCGATATCATAATCTTACGCTATTTCTTAGAATTTTGACTAAAATTAAACCTTCAAATGAGATATTAAGATGTTGCAATACGTTTTAAAAAGGCGTTTAAGAGTTGCATGGTCGATATATATATATATATATATATATATATATATATATATATATATATATATATATATATAAAATCACTTTGCTTTTTTCGCATAAATAAGTCATTGTTCCTTGCCAAAATTGTGTTATCTGGGGATTTTCAATTCATAATGAGATTTTAAAACAGTAATTTAATTGAGTTCTCCAGGTTTTTTGGGTTTTTTTGTTGGTTTTTTTTTTGTGTGGTTTCATTTGATGTCTCCATAAGTATTAACCATTGCCCAAATTGACTAAGGATACACAAAAGGGTAAAAATAGTTTAGTGTCTGTAACAAACAGCCGCACAATGTATGGTCCCGATTGGAAATCCCACACCCTTACTCACTCGATGTTAGAAACGGTGAACAAAGAAAGAGAAATAATACAACTAATGAAAAAAATATGAAATTAGTCACTAATATCCGCTGTAACCATGAAAATATTAAATGATAATATACTGATATATCAATAAATAAATAGATATAAATAAATCACTGACAATCAAAATATTATATTAATAAATTAAGTAGACGTGCAGTTGAACTGATGTTTGTATGTGACCAAGTGAAATTCTTCAGCTCCCATTTGTGCAGCCGTAGTCTATTTCGATCTGAGTTGAAAGTTATGGGAGCACTAAATGAAATAATGTCTTCATTTTTGAAAAATGATGATTGTTCATATGGAACTTTTATGACGATAATTTTGGTGAGTGTTTCGAGTCAATTTTTTTGGTGGGGGGTAAGATTCGGATGAGGAGGTAAAGCCTACAATCGTATTTCAAAAAAATCTGTGCTCCCTTTATCTGAATTTCCTTCTTTTCTTTCTTTTCTTACAGCGAATGATATTTCGTTGATGATGGCCTAAACGAACAGAAGTCTGTCGGTATCAACACTTCGAAAATCTTTTTCTCGTGTTCTGATGATTGAAATAAAGTGTTCAACTGCTATTTTCAAATAAGTGTGATTGAGTTTGAGTATTACCAAGTTATCATCGACACCATTTTCCCATGTCAAGCTTGACCTTGTGTCACATTTCGCTCCAGTAGGAGTGCCGATAGAAATACATGTTCATGGACGAACTCAACAGTCTTCAATGCACTCAGCAAGACAGTTGTATCAGATACCCCCGAGGGGAGAATCTGTCAAAAAATATTTTGTAAACTAGCTGACTGTCACTTGGCGTATACAATTGATTGTGTTTAACGATGTTAAATTTGTTGCCATGCCAGAAGAATTTCACTTAGCAACTTCCGGACACCATTTTAAGAATCAAGCGGAGATGGAAGATGTGGAAAAGCTGATAATATACAATTCACTTCAGAAGCATCAGGTATTTGTCTGCCTTGAAGGTACGCGCATAAGTTCAGAGATCCGAGTCTTTCAGTCCACATTGCTGTTAGTTAAATCCAGTTAAAACTTGGAGTTGACTTTGTTCTTCTACCGTAACAAGAATAAGAACAACCCTCACCAAATCAAGGAGGTTGAAAATTTGCATTCCCCTACCGTGATTTGAATTCATGACCAGCCGATTAGTGATGTCTCTTATCGAATGAGCTAAATCGACAAGTCTTACATATCTACCAAAATTCATGTTTTAAATTCGCAATGGTTTATTTCATCCTAATGAATAAACGCATCTATAATATCAACATTTTCCTACCGTGATTTGACATCAGGTACAAGTGACTGGTTGGCTAGTGGCTTACAAACTGAGATAAATTGACAAATCTTACATATCGATGAAATTCATCTTACTGATACGCATGGGTTTATTTCATTCAAATGAATACATACATTTATACTAAAAAAAATTGTTTTGAAATTTTTTCATCATTGTTCATCCAATAGAAGAGTCGCAGTAATCATATTCCGTCGGAATTGATGTCAGAGTGAAGTTTTATCCGACAGCAACCAGACTTGTAATATACTTCATCCTCAATTATGGTGTACATTAACCTCTTACTGAGTTGGGTTCTTTTCAGAATGCAAAAAGAATGTATTCAATAAAGTATTGAAAACTATTAGAAAAGATTTTAGTTCATTTAGAGATAACATTTCGATGTCACTTTCTTAGTTGGTCACCTGATCCCATACGCGCGTGCGCGCATGCATAGTCTGTTTGGGATTACTCTCTCTCTCTCTCTCTCTCTCTCTCTCTCTCTCTCTCTCCCTCCCCCTCTCTCTCTCTCTTTCTCTCTAAGAATATCAGAAAAATTCTCCTCCTGCCCCCTCTCTAAGAACTCTTACTCTCTCCCTCATGAAAGTGTATTAGCTAAGTTACATCATTTTCCTTTTGCTTTTTTCATTTTTCTTTTGCTTTTATAGCTTTGAAGGCGACTTCTGCTTTAAATAAGACTCATCCTTCAAGACAAGATGTATTTACACTGGAAACATACAAAAAAATATGTAAATGTTATGTGTGGAATTTTGTATGAAACTTATTCAAGTCTTACAATGTGTGTAAATTATTTTTCATGTAATTCATCTCTAAAAAGTTTGATTTATTTACTTTTTGTTTAAAGTTTTAGAAATAACCGACCTTTCCGATTGAGAGGTTTCACATCCTCACCCAATCAATTTTAAAAACTGTGCATGATTAATAAGAATTAACAATTTGAAATATTCAAAACAATAACAATTTGATTTGATTTGACTGAGCACCCGCCCGCCGGTCTAGAGACGAAGAATTTATAGAATATAAAAGCACATTGATGGTAATCAGATAACATCAATTTTTTGAAGAGAGAATTATTGGAAGAAAAACATAATTAATTGCACCAATTTAAATTATACTGTTATAATTTTTTTCTACACATTACTGCCATCTTAATTTTTGTTGCTTTTTATCGTAACTAAACTCTGACTGGCTTCAGCAATGAGTAAATAATTCAATTCTTTTCGAAAAATTGAATGCTATCTCATTTCCATCTATCGATCTTTCTATTTTGTAAATTCGTTTTTGGACATCAGTTTATCTTGCCCATTAGGGCAGGTATTTATTCTTGTAATCATAAAATTGCAAATCAAGTAAAAGAGAACTGAGTGATTAATTGATACTTAGAAGTAATTCTATTAAGATATGTGCAAGGAAGAAGGTTGTTACATTTGGTGACATCTTTGTTTTCTATATCAGCATTTTCAATCGATCTCATATAATTAAATGGTAACACTATTTAAACATGCATGTAAGTTAGTTGAAACAATATAGACAATTGATGTTTAGGTTATTCGATCCCCAGAAATTTGATTCAAAAAAATATTGGTTGCAAAAACAACAATTAAACAATCATTGGATTTGTGATACCATGACGTTGATCTGCACAACAGTTTGCATTGTTATTAAATTGAACCAATACACATGAGAAGTCATAGGTTCAAACCACAATAAGCCAAGTTTTTTTCTCAATATTTGATGGAAATCAAAGGAGAGTATAAGTAAGTAATGCACTTACTTACTACAGCTTTACCTTGCGCTTAAAATATCACATTATCACTCATGATGTGTTTCTGCTTTGTTTTGTTTTGCTTTGTTTTTGTTTTGTTTTTTTCAATTTTCTATTTTTGTTGTTGACTCCATTAGGATAGGATTTATTGAATAGTATCAGAAGATTCCCACAGAGAAAATTAGGTGCGTGCTTACTATCACCTAGAAGGGAGTGTAAATGTATCATCCACGCTTCGTAGGGAGAAGAAGGCTTGTAAGTTAGAGAGAGAAAATCACAGAGGAATAAACGACAAATTTGTCTCTTGTAAAAAGCTACACAATTTATTGATGTACATGAATTATACATTTACGAGAGAAATAATTCTGTGTAAAGTGTAATGAATGTAATGTCTTTTTTAAGGTATTAACAAAGGTCTGTGATCAAGGTACCTTGCTTGTAGTGGAGCCGTTGTGTTGTTATATACACCGGTTGTTTGTCAAAAGAATTTTGCCGGACTATCCTGCTATCACTTGGCTTCTCCAGAATAAATACTTGGCTCATTTTCGATATTTGAAAATAAACTTAGAAGCTTCAAGTAGCCGACACGGTGTCACTCACTTAATACCGTACAATTTTACCAATGTGTTCCCCATGTACATTCGTGCGTGCTTTTATTGTGCTGATATCTGCTCAGTCAGTACAGAAGGAAGAAATATCTACTCGGCACTACAGCACTGGCATTGGGTTTCATTTTCATTCCTACCATCGTGATAAATGATATAAACAAGATACAAGGAAGATTGGATTCATACTTTCATCAAGCACATTAATACTGAAGTGTAGTCTCTGGTCAGAAGCGTCCGAGCCAGCGGAGTTCTGGCAAAGCAAGCCTTCTGTACCCTTAACCAATATGTTCCAATATGCCCAAACTGTATTCGAACTCTTTTTCTTACATCCGTTTAGTCCCTGCTAAAGATCATATGAGATATTGTGGTCGGCAAATTATAAGTTTGCTTGACGAAATAGAGAGTTCAGAAAGTATTGACCCCGCGACGCCCATGATAGAGAGGTTTGGTGAATCCTGTGAGAGGTCTATGTGCAACGACGGGCTCTAAAAAGTCGATTATGACGATAATGATGCATTGATATTTTGGAGGTTTTCGAGTAGCCCTTTTCAATTAGCTGGCACATTCTGTTAAAACTTTTTCTGGTTCTTTGTGTATTCGCAAATGACCAGGTTTCATGAATTCTGGAAGCTTGCACAAGATTGAATTATTGTTTGTGTTCCAAAAACTTTTTTATCAAAATTGTGGAAAAGATGAAGAGGAATCATCCACTTATATAATGAATAAATATGTTTTTTTTCCGTTTCTCTGTCAGTAACAATGGACTCTTCCACGTAAAAGTAACAATCCTGCTTCGCACTATTTGACGCATTTAACTCTTTTGTAGATCTGAGTTCTGTTTCTGTTCAATAATTTAATTGAAATATAGATATATATCCTTGAATAACTTGTCCAAAATATTGGCCAACTTCTTTAACAAATCTTAAAGAATAGCAGGTCTGGTAAGTTACTCATTAGAAGCTAACATGTGTCTAATAACTTTTAGGGGGTGAACAATTAATAAATTAGAGAAAAGGGTGATTAATGAATAAGTTTCCAAAAACAGATATGAGCGCAGTTGGGCACGAACTAAGGACCAATTTAGCATAAACTTACATTGCGAATTAAACTCCCCTCTAAAAACCTACAGGTGCTGGGAAACTAAAAAAAAGTATTTTTGTTGACATAATGAGGAGTAATTGTTGAAACTTCCAGCCGTTTAGCTGCATTGGTGTGATCAGTACGTGTGATAGATAGATACATACATACATACATACATACATACATAGCCAGCCTGTCGGACCAACTTTAAAAAAGGAAGAAACCTTATCCTGACAGATTTGGTTGACGGTTTCTTACTGGAGTAATAAGAAAATGAAAGAAAGACATTGATTTCTGTTGGCATCATTACGATCAACACAATCACATTAAGAATGGATTTGAAGTCGAATGCTAATGTTTATCTATTGATATTCAATATTCTATTTGATTAATCTAATAATCACACCAGAGAGGTTTGGCTTCTTCGAGGTAGATAAAAATTATCCAGGCTTGGATCTTGGATGTCTGACCAGACATTTCCCTCTTTACATGCAAAGCATATGTTTTCATAAATGAAAAAAATAGTTATTGTAAGTAATCATTAATCAACCTTGAAAACAAACAAAAAGTATTATTCTGTTTCTCAACTAATATAAGCAAGATGTCTTTCATCTTTTTCTTGATAAGTTTTACGTTTATTGGTTCTGCAGTGAATATCTTTGGATATTATTATTACTTTACTCGTTTCTCACTGTTTATGCTGAATAAACTATGATTCAAATGTAAATGAAAAATGATGGATCGAATACTATTTTCGTGTTTTTTGTTCGAAATTTGTTTTCTTTTTCACATTCTTGTAAGAATATTTCTCCATTTGAACCCCAGCTCAAAATCCTAGATTTTAGCCTGCTATCAGTTCACCCTGAAATTCAAGTGCCAGCGCAGTATGAACTGACGGAGATTTTAGAGTCATCTTAATCGGGGATATTTCAGGAATCTTATCCAGAACTCATCGACGCTTTTGTATGCACGCGTTAAAAGCATATTTATGTACTTGAGGTTTGAAATATCAACAAAATCCAACTCCCTCAATTATTCATCAAATATGTACTTACCGATGCATCGATGCATCAAGAAATTCAAAAACAGGACTGAGGAGTTAACTCAATAAAAGTCTTCTGTTTTTATCCCTATTTTATGGGTCTTCCACTTGATTTCATTTTCTTACGCGTTCTCCAAAGTCGTTAAGTAGATGGAACTAACCCAAGCAGTCACTTCATTTTATCTAAAATATAAATAAATGCCGATAGTTTAGCTTTGGCAAGTTAAGACGATTTTCGAGCTATCGGCTTCGGTGCTGGGTATTTTTCAGCACTGATACTAAGAGAGCGGAAGGCTCTTAAGACATGGCTAATTTTTACGTGTTATGCGGCTCACTGATCACCGCGCAGTGATATCAACCGACAGAAAAGAAATTGGCTGCACGCTAAATGCACCGATATGTGTTCACTAAACCTGAAAGTCTAATCGTACATTTCACTTGGAAAAGCAATCCTGATTGGCCTGAGAGATTTATTGAAATGGGAACCATAAAACATTTACACGTTATACTATAGAGAAAGCTTTGTGCATCACGACAAAAGGAGTAGTTGCTATTTACACCTTCTTATTTGCTGAAGTCTATCTTATTTATTCACTGTAGTATCTCTCCTCATTAAGTGAATAAAATGGTAATGGATATACCCGACTAAATTTACTTAGGGGAATCATTCGTCTGAGTGATTCAGATTTTATGGAAAGCTTTATCAGCAGATGTACATTGTACTGCAGTGCGTGCTGTTTATAGATTTACTGTATTGCCTATATTTTGCTTCTGACAAGGCTTTGATATCAACTAATGTAAAGATTATTGATCCATTAACTTACTACCACGAATTTCAGCCAAGAAGTCAGCAATGCATCTAAATTTATGCATGTTCTTTTTGATCCAAGAACCATGCTCAACTATCTTTAATAAACTAGCGTATACCCGTAGAAAATTATGGTGTTATTTATGAATGGATCGGCACTAAGTAAATATAAAGCTATTTTATTAAGTGATTTTTTTTTGATAATTCAAGTATCATAATTTTAAGTTTTTTTTCCACATATCAATTCAACTCAAGCTGTTCAATATGTAATCAGATATAAAGCCTTGTATATTTCTATAACGTAATCTTCATTCTTATGTCACAACGGAGGATCTCATATTTTTACAAACTTTTAATCGTTTAATTAGCAACGGTATTCTATTTCACATGGACCAATGCATCATAAGTAATTTGCTTACATGGATTTTATGTCGATAGACAATTAAAATTATCAATGTCAATGCTACTCTTCTCATTTGGTAGTTTTGATGACCGTTCTGTTATGCATGACTTCAATGTAAACTGAAAATCTCACATCGAGTGAAATCAGTTCGAAACGAAGATTTACTGAATGGAAAAGAGAAGGATCTGGAAGAAAAAAGAATAAACGGATGATTGAAGTAATGGAGGAAGAATCATAATTACGATTTATTTTCAAATATCAATAATAACAGGTCAGATTAGGCACTCAAAACCCATGCTGACATCTTTGATGACAGTTTTACTTGACGGTTCCAAAATCTTATTCATTGATCATCACTTTTTCCAATTTTTTTAATTGATCATCCCAACACAACTCGCAGTCAAAAGACACTGGTTACCTGACAGTTTCTGTTTGATGACTAACCAGACCTGTTATATAATTTCAGATATGCAGAATATTTTTTCTGGATTCATGTTTTTGTCTATTGACAAAAAAGCATAGCATATTGAAACTTTTGGATTTATTCCATTTTCAAGTTCATGAATCGTGTTGGAAATTTGCTCGGAACACAAGTATATCCTATTAAAATTGAAATCTTACGTGTGTCCCAAGTGGTAGAGATAAGTAATGCAGACTGATAAACCATAGAATCAATCTCAACTACAGCACGTGAAAATCTCTTATATATATAATTTATTCGTCGTCATGACTGCAGTTTCTTGTTTTCAAATTCGCTGAGAGCTGAACGTCTGAACCGGTTGCTGTTGGGAAAAGAAGAGACTTTATATCAAAATATATGTAGTTTAATTGAAAGCCAGCCTGAGTCATAGATGTCAGAGTCATTTCCCTTGCACTTCTAGATATATATATATAGAGAGAGAGGGGGCAGAAGGAGTGGGGTAAACGAGATGTAGTGAGAGTCAGTCAGTGACGGCAGTTAAGTACTGAATCTAAAAATTGAACATTCGTATCCATCAAGAGAAAACACGTTGCCAAGTTTTTCATCTTAATTGGCAAAACCCAATTGTAAAGACATGTATTTTGACAAAGCAATCTCTCTCTCTCTCTCTCTCTCTCTCTCTCTCTCTCTCTCTCTCTCTCTCTCTCTCTCTCTCTCTCTCTCTCTCTCTCTCTGGATAATTGTGCAAATTCTCATTCACAAAATTAGCTCAAACAATTCTGGATGCTGCTGGGCCAAACTCATCTCTAACTTCTCTTCTGATAATTACTGCACCTCTTGAATTGTATATATAATGAATAAAAATCATTTAAATATTTTTAGTATAAATCTATTCATCTATTAGAATGAAATGAGCCCTTGAGAAAGGCCCTCATAATAAATAATAATGATGAATAATCAGTAACAGTGCAAAGATCACCTTTATTTTCTGCTACAAATTTATTTTGCGCTATATTTTTCGAGAGCTTCATTGAATTTTACCATCGTGTTGAAAATCACCCAAGTTGAACTGTTTTCTATCGCATTCTAATTTGAACCAACACTAAAAAATTTTAATACTTCTACCACAAGGAATATAGAATCAGTATTAATGCTCTTCTCCTCGAAATCAATGCATGTATTAATTTTTTGTCAGACCGGTGTGCCTTTAGCGTGTGCACATGCCAACCTCAAAGCTAATTAAGATATTAAAAAAACGTATACCAATTTAAAATTCAATATTGATAATTATGATAGCAATGGCGGTAATAATTACGAAAAATAAATATCATAACTGGAAACCTATGAGGAATTCCAAGACCAGGCCCAGCCATATTGTTGGGATATTACTGCATAGGGTCGTCATATCTCTACAATTTGCTCAGGCATCTGCATAGGAGAAAGTTATTCCAGCAGAAAACCTACGACCTGGGGACTTCACCATCGTCCCACCTCGGCATGTAAACCCTTGAATTGAAGGGTTGGGTCGATCATGCATACTATAAAACTTCATCAGCGCAAGGGCAATTTCTACATTGTTGGCCCACCCATGCGGAAAACCCTCACAAATATTCGTTATCATAGCCAAATTATGATTTATCAAGAGTCTCATCTTTTATAGTGACCATATCAGTAACTTTTCTCTCCCAGGTATCACTTTCTATTCTCTCCATCTTCTCATAGCTGCTGTTTTTGAGTCTTCATCATTCTTATACGTCCATCTCTTTGCTCTTTGACACATTCAGCTGCTCATTATATAGAACCTTCAAAATGGTTCAAGTCCTAGATTTGAATTCTACAGACGAATACATGGATGATTAAATAAGCTGACATAATCACCAAATTTAGGGGGGTAAAAATTGAAATCATGATATTATGACCAACTGATTAGTAGCTGTGTCTCATACCGACTGAGCTACATTAACAAGTCTTACATATTTACAAAAAATATGTTACAATATATTTTAAAGACTTTAAAATATTTACCTTACTTTGTTTTGAAGGGCACAAAACAAACGTTAATACTGATAGTATATTTTTGTGGTAACAGTAATGACAATTTCCTTGAAATAAAATTAGTGCAGTCTGTTGAGACCAGAATGAACCAAGGTTTTAAACGCACTTGTCGGTAAATAAGTGAGATTACTTTATAATTATCATCCAGTACGTTGATAAATCGGTCATTAGAATATAGATAGAGGTGCGAGCGAATGCTGACCCTACACTGTTATTATTAATTTGCAAATCATTTTCTTGAAATCAATGCGTGTATTCAAATCCATGGAATTAGCTTATAGAACTAGCCTAATTCATCTTGAACGTTTTTGTGCGTTCGACATCTTTCTATCATTTCCGTTTATTATAATATTTCATTATCATGATTATTATAAATACACTTACAAATGTGAGACCGTCAACCAAGACTGTCACAAAAACTTTCAAAATAGGTTTGTTCATTTTCCAAATTGATCCAGCTAGTTGGCTTATCCCTACCTTAAAAATGACCTTGTGTCATATCTTATCCTTCTGGGAAGGCAATTAAAAAAGAGCTGGTTGGCTGTTTAGTTGCCTGTGTTTATATCACGTGTACAGGCCACATCAACGGAACTAAAGGGCTTGAATTTTCAAGATATACTACTTATCATGTCTAGGGGGAAAATAATTTTTGAAAATTCCTTTTCCAAAATTAAATTGGTTTTTAGTCGGAGGTTTAACTTGCAATTGATCCCTTATATTAGTTTGGGTCTAGCAGTATTCTCGCTCCTTTTGAGAAATTCTGACTTTTTGTTTATTTACAGTTTACTATGTCGGTTTATAGTAAATTAACCCCTCAGTTATGTCCTCATTCATTCTTGTTTTTCGAAAATTCAGATTTTTCAGTGGTCACCACCCAACAAAAAGTGAAAGAAGTAACTTATCCATTGATCACCCTTTTTCCAATGTTTTGATTGATCACCCCTCACTTGGCATGCTACCAATAGACGTTGGTTGCATGACAGTTTCTATTTAGTATTATCAATTTGATTCAGGTGTCAGCAGTGATTACGCCAATCATGCAAGACTGAACACATTTGCTTTGTTATTCAATAAAAAGAAAAAAAGTAATAATACCTTGACATGACCTATTGCAATCTCCTACATCTCAAACCCCCTCTTCTGTGAAGGAGAATTGACTTGGCATGGAAAATCATAACAAATCTTTCATTCTTTTTCATTTGTAAAAATATCAGGATCAGCAATCGGGTTAGTTGCGTTTATTTATATATTAATTTGCTTCTTAATTTATTGGCTGATTGCCGAGGCTGAAAAAAAAACTTCCAAAGAGTATTTTAATCTACTTTTTCCTTCTCTTTTCGTGACTTTGTATCGGCCATCTTTCTTTCAGTTTTCATCTCTCATTTTGCCCCTTCTTATTTCTCTAAACATATGGAAAACCGTCAACCGAAACTGTCACCGAATCTGTCAATATAGGTTTCTTCAGTTTTCAAGTTGGCCCGACTGGATATGTATCGTGCGTACAAGCCACAACAATGGAGCGAAAGGGCTGAAATTTACTCTTTATTATTTCTTTTTTTTTTTGCCCCTTCTCCCTAAATATTTTGGTGGGGGTTCGCTTTGCAATGTAAGTTTATGCCAAATTAGTCACTTACTTTGTGTCCAGCAACATTCAAATTTGTTTTGTTTTTTGAAAGATCTGACTTTTTTTGATGATCAATACTCGACAAAAGGCAAGAGAAGTAACTTATCAATTGTGCAAACTTTTTTCCAATTTTGAAATTGATCTCCTCCAACTAAGCACACTGCCAAAAGCCGTTGATCACGTGACAGTTTCTACTGAGTAACTAACCAGACCTATTCTTTTATTATGTCACTTCATTTCATCTTTCTTTTTGTTGCTCTGTATTTTCTTTCATTAGTTTTTTTTTTTTTTCAATCTTTTCCGGGTGTTTTCTGTATGTAATCGCCTCCTCTTACTATCACTTGATCATTCGAAGCTTTTCTTTTATATTTGTATAAGTCATTTGAATATACATTGAATCCAATCTGAATGCTTTTAATAACTCCTGCAAAAATAACCACGTTTTTATTTTCTAATCGAATATATTTGAAAGGTCTTCAATGAGAAAAAGTTGGGTTTTGTGACCGAAGTCTTGGCTCATGTCAAATCATAGTTGGTTTATTACTAAGACCAATGATTTCCACAGTAGCAACCGAATTTAATTCTTAAAAAGAAGGGTTGGGCTGTCAGTTGAATAAATTATTTTGAAAATATTGCTGTAACAACGAACTAAAATATTCAGGCGATTGTGACCTTTCCTGTTTCAAAATGACCACCGTTTCAGCTGTAGAGTGGCAGGCGCCGATGATGAATTTTGAGTCAAAAAAGCTGACGAGAATGACCTTAACACTAATCCTAAAAATACTAACCGTAAAAGATGCTAAACCTGCAGCTGGAACGGTTGTCATTTTGAAACGAGAAGGAAGCAATATCCAATATTAATACCCTTGCTGTGGGCGGTAAAAAATATGATGGCATAATGAACATAACAAGTTTGGAAAGCCTTGGCTCCATGATAGAGGGGTATGAAGAATATTAAGAAAGATCTATGTCCAATGACAAACGCTAAAAAGATGATCATGATCATGAAACTTGAACTCAGCAGCCTTACCGTGTCTTCAAATACAGACACACATGAGTGACTCACCCTAAGGATCAACATACAAACGTCCTTCACCAACTACAAGGCAAATTTACAGATGTCTTTCTGTGTACGATCAACCAACTCTATTGCATTACACCAGGTTCAGTACCAGAATAACCAGTATTTCAACTAAGAGCTTTATTCTTTTCTGTTACTTTGATATTGTCTCTTATATCAAACAGATAGCCACATCACTAATTTGCCACGTAGTAAATGGATTTGTTATTGTCAGTCATAGATCCTATTTTATTTCATCATGTATGATATGGTCTAATTATTTTCTTCGGTCGGACACTAGTAAAAATCTATCATGACGGACCATATATAATGGGAACAGGTTGGGCACAAACTCTTATGGGATGAAATGGAAATTATTGACAGGGGAACAATTGGCGAAAACGACACCTGAAGGAAGCAGTACATATTCAGTCGAATCAATCAGCTGGCCGAGCATCAATATCAATAGCATCTGGGAACCACTCATCACAAGGGACTTCCCGGAAAAAGTGAACAGATTATCCAATGCAAGGAAAGTAACTTGGGAGTTAACACCGAAAACACAACTCGGAAGTGCAAAAAAATGAATGTGACATGTCAAGTCTAATCATTCTCTCTAAGAGATGATTACACATTCTAGAATCAACGATTACATCAGGGCAAGGGTATTTATACACAGGAGTTATACTTAGATAGCTATGCAAATAGCGTTAGTTTTACGTATTCAAAAAAAATGAGCAAGTGTAATGTTTTCTCTTTTAGCATTGTTTATTACGTCTATAAACTATAAAATTGAATCATTTTGTTTGAAATTAGCGTTCCTAAATTGAACTACTAAAAATATCATACTGTAACGGTAGCGTTTATCAGTCAACTTAGCTTAAACTCAATTTGTGACAATATATGGGCTTTAAAAGTCCCTAAACTCATCGTTTTACAGATTAGAATATGAACATGTAAGCATGTTTTTGGTTGTAGTACTGATTCCACTGCGCACTAAAAAAACGCCAATATTTCAACTCTTTTATTGGGTTTGTTATAATTCCAGAATGTCAGTTCCATAATATCGACATATGCTGATATTACAACATTAGCTCATGCCAACCTAGCCGGTGAGAATTTCTCAAAGGTCAACAATAAAAAAAATATCTGACTGAAATTCAAAATGTGTATAGTAAATAACAAAAAAATGTAAAAATTATGAAGCCATGAAATGCTACTATGAATTTCTCCAATTAATGATATAAATGCGTTTTTAAAAAATCTTGTAATGTTCCTCAAGAAACATTGTAAACAGAAGCAGCCTTCCTTTGCCGCAATTAAAGGAAGGGAGTGAATTTGAGGGCATTATTATATTTTCTATTGTATTCCCCAAATCTTATTCTGTTATAAGAGGAAGTACTAGTATTGCGAAGTAAGAATGATTTTAATATTTTGTAATAAATTTTTGATAGTTTTTTTTATTTCATTATAAAAATGCCCAAACTGTTTATAAAAGCAATCATTTTATTATTAATTTTCATTAGATCAAGTATTGTAATCGCAACTTTACAGTGACAGCCTGGGTGGAGTTGCGTTTAAAAACAATTGAAAAGAAAAATTAAGATGAAGATAAAGAGTAATTTGTATGGAAAATTATCTGTAAGAATAATGAATGAGTGTTTATGAAACATTGCAATTCTGTGCGAGAATCTATCATAAATACTACTGTAACCAAGTCAAAATGGCAAAAATTTGTATATGGACAAACTAAAATCAAAAGGGCTGGATTTGGCAATAAAATGGCCTAAATGGCAACCCTGATAGTTTGCTTAATGTTTACGAAGTCATTCCGTCGGTCATGTGCAACAAACACGTCGAAAATTAACAAACAACGATTAAAATCGAAAAAGCAAAACTAGAGAAAGTAGACAACTACATCATCTCGGAAAACAAATTTCAACGAAAACCTCAAAAGAAAAGAAATCAAGTGAACAATCACACTAGGATGGCAAGCCTTCGACAAAGCAAGCTCAACCTTCATGAAGAAGAAAATCAGTCTTAAAAAGCAGAATATACAACCGGTGCATCGTTCCGATAGTCACCTATAGAGCTAAAACATGAAACTTAACCAAATGACTGATCCTCAAACTGAGAATCATGTAACTTACATATGGAAGAATCATGCTCAATCGGGCGATCACAAAACAGCACAATATATTATGGGGAAAAACAGGCGTCCGAGACACCATAAAATCCATCAGAAAGTTCAAATGGCGATTGGTAGGTCATGTTGCAAGAATGGTTGACAACCGGTTGACATCATGACTCACAATATGAATTCCCAGAGATCATGTGCTCATTTCATTCAACACACTTGAATTTTGGATAAACCTGAACATCTGAATTGTCAATGGATCTAAATTTAGATATAAAATATCTGAATTGGCAACACTAAAAGAAGCAAATGAAATAATGTGAGTTTCGAACTACGGATGGAAAGTTGTTCTACATGACAATTATGACAGGCTGCTCCGCACACCATAAAGTCCAGGCCCTTCCGAGTATAAACGGGCACTGATCTAGTTACGGTAACACTAGTTCCAAAGACCCTTTTCCATCACTCCGATTAGCAAGTCTGGAACTTCAGATTTCGGCTCTAAAAGAGTGCTCCGTTAGATCTAGTTTTGAGGAGAAATTGTCCAGAACCAGAATAACCGACTTGGTTAACTGGTTAGGTTAGCGAATAACCAGTTTTCATTCTGCCTGCATCCGTTTTGAACGGCTGCTACTAAAAATACTCTTCTGGCTTGAAATGGAAAAATGCATCCAAAAAAGCAGTTAAGCAGCTTATGTAGAAATCGATACAGTTTTTTCTTAAAGTTTGATACGCTTAAACCAGACAAAAAAATATCAAGACATTACAATAAATTGAAAACTTTCTAGCGTCGTAGTTTATATATGATACAAATGGACTTACATACACTAATGTATAAGCATGGAAGCTTCTCTCTTTACAGATCGCGAGGTGATTTTTATGAGACACAAAATATGTGGTTTCGGTACCAATGTATGAATCTCCATGAAGTCCTAAAAAGAAGAAATCAGGTGAAGACTTACTCCCGGTTGACTTACTTTCAGAAGCGTAAGTTCTTCCTTCAAGAACAAGATAATCCCATCAGACCTAATAAGAGGGGTATACAGCGAATGTATCGTCTCGATAATCACCAATGGAGTTAAAACATGAAACATAACCAAAAGATTGACCCACAAACTGAGAACCATGCAACGTACATAGGAGAGGATCATGCTCAACATCACATGGAGAGATCACAAGATAGCTTAGGATATTAGAGAAAAAAACAGGATATAATAGAATCCATTAGAAAAGTCAAATGGTAATGTGTTAGTCGTATAGCAAGAATACCGGATCACTGCTGGACACAAAGTGGATCCTCAGATCATAGGCGAAACTGTGGTCGGCAAAAAATGAGATGGTGTGACGAACTAGATAAATTCAGAAAGTATTGGCACTGCGATGCCCATGTTAGAGAGATCTAGCGAATCTTTAGGAAGGTCTATATCCAACGACATACACTACAAGGCTGATGATAATGACATTGTCCGACTATTTTTATGGCATTGACAAAATTGATTCGAATCAAACTATGAACACAATTATTGCATAAATTCTACTCAAAGTTTCAGAACCATAATCATTTTACTTGGCTTAACTTGATCTTGCATGAGATCATGAGTCTGGGTCATCTAGTGTGAATTGAACTCATCACAGAGTAGTGATAGTCTACTAGATTAGTTTTCTAACTATTACTCCACGGTGAGGCATTCAAGTTTCAGAAATGTATGTATGTATCATTGTCCTCCGTTTTCTTGATGATAATTAACTCCGGGGGTCTTACGAGAACCGGTGCATCCAACGTGATTTGGCTGTAACCCCTGGATGAGGGGCCTCAATCCCAGTCGTTCTGCTGATTGCTTAGCGGAGAGGCTTTGAGTACAATTTTAAAGTCTTTGGTATGATTTGGAGGTGTATTGAACCATGGCCTACCGAGTACTCTATCACTTGCCCCGGTGATCGGTAATACCAAATTACTATGGTTGTTGCTGATAAAATGATTGATTAGGAATCTTAAATCCAGTAGAAACTACAAAGCACTCAGAGAGCGCATACCTCTGCAAAAATCTTTGTCGGGGGGGGGGGCGTAATTTTTTATGGATTTACCATAAAATTGAATTTGTTCTCCCTAATCTGATTGTCCATCCTTCCACAAAATGTCATAGAAATTCATAGATAACTTTCGCTATATCGCGGGGACAGTCATGATCGTGCATATGAATGTGATTTTGAAAAGAAATGCAAAGATATCTCTCAATCAAAAGAAAACATTCCTGGATCTGACCCCAAATTATCACTTTTTTCTCATCCCATTAACAACGCTTCTAAAAAGTTACATTAGAATTAATCCAGCACTTTCGGAGATATCGTGTGGACAGACGAACGAAAAAACGAACAGACCGACCGAATACGTACACCTTTTTTCAACGTCGGTGAGAAAGTTATATAACAATTTGCTTTAACCAAGCCTTTTCTATTTGAGCTCTTTAGTACAATCATCTGTATATGTTGGTAGTTTATGCTTTGTTAACAGGTTTCGATTTCCAATCACATACCATTCACAAGTCTATCTATACTAATATCTGAGCCTTCTGCTTTTTGTTTATTTCTCCGTACCACTTTCCCGTCAAAATTACTTGCACCATTGAAGTAATATTTGACGCAAAGACCTAAAAGACACCAACTTATGACATAGGCTATGAGAGATTGATATCAGAGGCCATTTGAGATCACCAGAGGTAATTCTTAATCTTTTCTGGCCAATTTTTTAAGTTCTTGGCCACAATTTTGCACCTAGGAAGCTAAAATTTGGCACAAAGGTACATCTTATTTAGTTAAATGTTAGCGGCAATTAGAGGTCACCATAAGTCAATGTTGGATTAAAATAGTTTTTGTCAGTTATGATTAGGCCAAACACTACATTCTTAGAGGTAAATTAGTATATGGGGTTAACTTTGGCCAGAAAAAAAAATTTGATATGTGGTGCTTTTTTGTGGCAAACTAAATTAAAACTGCTTTTTTCAGCCAAGCAAAAGAACATAAATGACTAGAAGAACTTTTTTTGTTTTGTTTTGATACTTAAAAGTTGTGCAACCCTGAAAAACGTTTTCTGACAAAAATGATAGAAAAAACAAACTTTCTCTTACAGGCACCCAGTGGATGAAGCTCAAACATTGAACTAAGGGTCTGCATTTGTTTTGATTTGCACATAAGAACATTTTTTTTATAAAAGTACCTTCACATAAGTAAATGATCCTCTTTTTCATTTGTTCTGTTGTGTAAAAAATGAATCAAAAGTTGTATTTTTCCTTTGGTGTTGTGTTTGCTGTCACTTTTCTGGGCAACATCAGGTATTTTTGCTGATAGACAATGATAAAAAGGCTTATGTTTTCTCGCATTATCCATTTTCAATCTGGTCCCATTTTAAATTTAATGAACAACAATTGGGAAATAAATGACAAATGAGACAAAAAAAGGCTTAATATGACACAGCAAATTTATAGAGACTGTTGAAAAACTCAAATGGCAATGGACTGTACATGTTGCAAGAATATCAGACAATTGCTTGGCATCACAACTCACAGCAGGAGATCATTTGCAAGATTGTAGCTGGCAGAAAATAGGATGGTATGATGAGCTACATAAATTCAGAAAGTACTGGCTCCACAATGCCCTTGATAGAGAGATCTGGTGAATCTACAGGAAGGTCTATGTCCAATGACGGACACTAAAATGAAGAAAAAAAAGAAGAAGAAGAAGAAGAAGAAGAAGAAGAAGAAGAAGAAGAAGAAGAAGAAGAAGAAGAAGAAGAAGAAGAAGAATCATCACCACCACCACCACTATTTTTGTCCTTAAGTATAAAATGAGAAAAGAAGTGCCTTATTATTCCTTCATGATTTTGTTCATCTTATTCAATGGTGAAGCATTGGACAGACTAAAGAGAATATTTTACATTCATCAGGTGCATTATCCAAACTTTGGGGTCATGAACTTTGGGATGATGAATTGAAAATTAATTTTTGAATTAGGAAAATAAGCAGAATGAATATTAAGAAATAGAAGGTTTTTTTTTCCGATAGAATTCCTAAAGGATATTTTCATGTGAACAATCATGAAATTTAATGATCAATTTTAGTGAAAAACTTACATTGAGAATAAGATAACTGATCTACAACTGAATCCATTATGAAAGTAATTGAATAACTTCAGCCAGTGAAGGTGGCAAAGGGTTCTATTCCATTTTTATATGCGTTTGCATGTTTTGTGTTTGTTTGTGTTTGGGTGTTTTGATGCTCGTGGCCATAGTGTTTTATCTACAAGCTTGAAAATTTGCATCAGTGCTCCACTTGACCTACTCTGAGAATGTTATTTTTTTTTGGAGGAAAGGCTTTTTCGACCCTTTTGGACTTTATTTTGATGGGTTTATTTATAACATCTAGATTCTCCAAAAGCACTCTATCTTAGATGTTTTCCAGTAGAAACTGCCAGTGATGTCATGAATAGAATTTATTCTGACCATATTTATTCTTCAAAGGAATTTTTTCTACATCATTTCAAATTTTGATGCTATGATTGTTCAATTATTTACTGCGATGGTAAATGATTAATCTTTTGGGTCCTGCCAAATTCTGTTGGTAAAAGCAAATCAGTGAAACCAATGGATTGCAAAATGGTACACTCCCCGCCCCCTGAAAAACTTGCATATTCTTCACAAGTTTCTGCTAAATAGGTCAAGTTATAAAACAAATAAATTATCTCTGCATCTAAAATTTCACAACAATGGCAAAAAAGTTTGATTGCAACATTGAGGGATGGGGGGGGCATAATAACAATTAATCAAAAATGGTCTCGCAAATACCTACAACCATTTTTGACAGTCCATTTGGCTTTTTCTATATCTAAATAAGTGTTTTACTCTTCTTTAAGTATGTTGTAAAAACTAATTTAATCACCTATTCCACATCCTTTCAAGTCTCATGTGTGTATGGTTAGTATTGTAAGTTTGTGTGCTTTGTAATAAATCATGTGACAGAATAGGCAAAAAACTATCCGTTCAAGCCTGAGATATTTTTATCAAAAATCACGGAAAAGGAAGCTTCATTTTTTCTCTTTGAGAAAATGAAAAAAAGAAAAAGCAATTGTTAAAAACTAGAGGAAACTCAATGTAACGTAGTCTCTGCCTCAGTCTGAATATATTCGGCAGGACCAAAATAAATTTTGTTTGAAATGCTGTAACTCTAAAAGAGCTGCAGACTCCAGTGGGTGAAGTTGGAATTGAAATAAACACAACTACAAATTTGTAATCACTGCACCTGAAAGGCATGGTGACTCTGAAGAAGCTGATGCTAGAAAATAAGCCCTCTGCAGTGACTCAAAATACATTTAGTAAATGTTATTTTGATCAGATGAAACCAAAGAGAAACATTACAAAGGAAGTCATGAATCACTGCCACCCATATATACTGCCCTTTATTTTGTAAATTAAGCAGTGTTGGTGGTGAAATTACTTAGAAGAGTTACATTGATGAAAGTACTACCAGTGTGGTTTGAACCTTAAATTTATGATTTTATAAAAAAAAAACATGGACAAAACAAAAGGTCCAATCTGTTGTCAAGTATTAATGTGAATTGAACCCCCCAGTAAAAATATATTTTAGGGGAAATTTAAAAAAAAAACATTTTCCTTACTCATTGAAAGGTGGGTGTGTAAAATGACAAGTTTAAAAAAAAACTGTCAGGTCTCGGTGAAGTCAAGAAAGATAGATACTTATAAATGTCAGAACACTGAATAGCTAAAAATGAACAACAGTGATTAAACTGGTCTACTGTGGGTGGCTGTGATTTATTATTTGGCCTAAATTCAAAAGCTCTAATTGGTAGAATATTGACACAGTTCACCATTCAGTGAACATAATCCCAATGTTAAGCATTGGAACAGATTTTTAATGCTTGGAGGGGGTGAGAGGTGCTTTTCTATATTTAGACCATGTGAATTTGTCACCATTAAAGACAACAATTGACAGTGCCAAGTATTGCTAAGTTCTAGATGCAAATTGTGTTTGATGTGAAATTTTACCCATTTGAAAAGGATTTTTGAATAACATGTAAGCTTTCTTTGGCTTGGTGTAGGCTCTTGCAAAACACCAAGTATCTTCATTCAAATCTAATGTGTTCTCTCAAAATCAACAGAATAACTCAGTGTACAAGTTCCAAAAACATTTCTCAGATAAAATTTTGAACATATTTTGAAAATAGACTTACCATTAATGCTAATGGGAGATAATCCATTCAAAAGAATAGATTATTTACCTTTACAAGATGGAGACAGCTTATACTGCCTGAGGCATTATTACAAACTAGTTTATTTGTGCCATCCAAAATAATGGCGTGTATGAAATATATGGATACACATTGTATTTTATTAAGGCAGATTTGCATTGCAATGAGTTTGAAGAATAGCTTCCAGTTGACCACAAACGGGTTTTAATTTCTTTTTAGTTTTTCATCCTACTCTTTTTATTTTTATCATTCTTTGAATTCAGCATTTTTACAACATCATCTGAACATAAAATTCTAGTTTTACCTAAGCTGCATCCCGTAATGTTACAGTACACAAACACAAATTGCTAATTATTATATGCGTGGATTTTCATGGCTGTCAATCACATTTTTCTCAAAATTTGTAGCATTTCTTTTTCCCTTCCTTTCAATAATAAAATTGTTTGAGCAAACTTTAAACCTGTTTGTTCTAGTGAATGTTTAACTGTGAATAAATTGCTGTAAAAAGATTCTTGAACAAGAATTCAATTTTTAAGTATAATATTACAAAGAATAGTAGGGATATTCAGTATGGAATTAGTACTTTTTCAAAAAGTGTAGTATGGGTAGAGGCAGGCAGTTAGATATTTAAGAAAATTATTGGTTTGAAATCTAGATATGTTTATTTATTTATTTAAAAAATATCTCTATGTGCATCTCCAAGTACAATTTACTTTGGGAATATGTTTTCAACATTAACATACACATTAATTCAATTGATAAAATTACAAGTTTATCAGTACAAAAAAAACATTTGCCAGACAGATCTTATCTATTTTCCCTAAATTATTGTATATATATATTCCAGCTGATAACTGTCGAATTTGCCTTATTGATTTATTTTCTATCCCAGATGATCTGAATTTGTCTAAATTATTCTTGAAATCATTTATATTTGTACTATTTTTTACATAACATGGTAAACTATTCCGGAATAGAGATGATTTTTTAGGTCAAAAATGTTTATCATTGTAGTTCATTGATTACAGTCCAAAAGCTCAATTCTAAAAATAAGGTTCTGCAAAAATATTGCCCTCATAGAAGAGGTCCTTGAGTTTTCAAAGTTTCAAAACTATTGCTCTAACCCTTTTGGTATAGCCTCTACACATGATACATACATACATACACACATACATAGCTAGCCAGCCAACTTAAAAACTGAAGAAATCTATGTTGATAGTTCTGGTGACAGTTTTGGTTGACGGTTTCTGATATATAAACAATATCTATTTTTTTTTTTTTCATAATAATTAAACCTAGAAAAAGAAGGATTTTCTAAACTGCATATTATAGAGGAAAATATTGTCTCATTCGCTCCCAAAGAAGTTGCTTTAAGTTTTGCATTGTAGAGATTGCTTCATTTTAAGAACATAAAGAGTCTATAATATTGACCTAGAAAGCATCGTGCTCTATTGGAAAAAATAAAAATTGCAGTGGGGATCAACACCTCCAAAATATAAACTTCAATGCTGTTTGTACCCAAATGAGGGGCACTCAGTATAGAATTACTGATTATTCAAGGAAACAAACCTTTCTTTTGAACTTTGTGTCTGACAGTAAAAGCTTTCAATCATCAGACACCTCTAAATGAAGATATTGTTATTTGAATGTTGAAACAAGGAGAATTTCTGTTGGACTGGCAATTGAAATAAATACCAAATCACAAAATTTAGACATCAAAGTCTGTTTATTGTATATAATTGGGACTGACAAGTTTT
Organism: Thysanoteuthis rhombus; assembly: GCA_963457665.1. Taxonomy (NCBI): domain Eukaryota; kingdom Metazoa; phylum Mollusca; class Cephalopoda; order Oegopsida; family Thysanoteuthidae; genus Thysanoteuthis; species Thysanoteuthis major. The sequence goes on from OY735212.1 coordinate 64,220,667, forward strand.
ACAAACATAGAAAGGTTAAATCAGAGATACATCTGAAGCAAATATATCTGAATTGCAAGCAGTAATTTTGAAATGAAATTATTGCTAAGCAGTAGTTATTGATTTATTTCTTTAAAAGGAACTAATTTTTGAATTACCATATTTTTATAAAAGGTGACCAGGGGTAATTGCCCCTTTTGTCCCCTGGTGAATACGGCCCAGGTGTCATGGATACAATTAGTAATGATATCTACTTATCGCTCTTAATCTGGTTCCTTTGAAGAGCTATGTTAGAAAGTCTATCGATCCAAGGGAAATAACTCTTAAATTATAGACGCAAATTATCCGGTGATTTTCTCCTTGACTATATAATTTGAAATTTTTCTATTTGAGATATAAATTTTTTATGAGTGTTGAGGATTTTCTTTTTTCTTTTTTAATTACTGAATAAATTAATTTCAGTCACCTTCATTAAATGAAATGAAGAATATCAAATGATACGAAAACATTTCAGAACATTAATTTTAATGTGAAAAAAAGTATACAAATTGTATATACAAGCACACGTCATAACATTCATGTTATCATAACATGTAGGGCTTTGAACATTTGCAGTGGTCTAATAAACACTATAGTTCTTTTTTAAATCATTTTCATCTGTTATACTGTGGCAGTCTATTCCATAGTCCTACCACTCTGTTACTAAAAAAGGATTTTCTAATACTAGTAAAAAAAAAAAAAAAAAAAAAAAAAAAAAAAAAATACACTAGGGTCAACTAATTCTATGAATAATCTAAAACATTACTATATAGTCTTACCGATCCTCCTATTTTCTAACCCTAACCTTTTTCATCTATTCTCAAAACTTTTCAATTCTAGTACCAACTTAGTTGCTTGTTTCTGGACTTTTTCTAAAAGATTTTTCATCTTTCTTCAAGTACAGTGACCAGGTCGGTACAGATGGATATAATTATAATATATTAAAGGAATGTATCCTTGTCTGTATATGAAAAAGTATTCTCAATCAATTCTAGTACCCTGTTCACTTTAGCCTCAGTACTTGCAACATAATCAGAAAATGATAGTCTATCATTTATTGTGATACCAAGAACCTTGTCATCCTTTACAATATCTTGTATATTTTTGTTAATAAGATAATAATAGCATGAATTTCTCTTTCCTACATAAGACACCTTCTATTTATCTTCATTAAAAGCTAATAAGCATTCTTTTAACCATAACATTAATTTATTGAGATCCTCTTGTATTCTTATGCAGTCAACCAGCAACAAGATTGGACAGTACAATTTGGTATCATCTGCAGAAATTTTACATTTTATATTAACCCCCCACACACACACACACACTCATACAGATGCACAGACGAGTAAAAAGGAAGAATCTAAAGCTCACTTGACTGGTTGGTCCGGACATTTGTGGTGATTCGGTAATGATGGTTATGTTTGTCTTAACAAATAAATTTAATTTCTGTTACATTGAACAGGTTTTTATTCCCTCAACAAAAAAGCAATACTTTCTAAACAACCTGATAGATTGACCTATGGATGGAGGGAGTTTGTAAGTTGGAACCTTATAGCTCATAAAAGATAATGGTGCAGTAGCACTATTTTATGTAACCCCAACTTAATGTTCCCGTATAAAAAGACTATTATTCATTGCATTATGTATTTTTGATTTTCCTGCTGCTATAGACTCTTTTCCATTGTGTCATCCAGAGGTCAGGTTATGTATCGCCGTCAGTGGTCAATTGCATCATCTGACATCTGAATCTTATAGTGGCTTGTATTTGCTTACTCTACAAATTGCAGGTTAATGACTAAAGCAAGTGAAGATATCAGTTATCTTATACTATTCTCTCCTCTAATAAAACAAAAATACGTATAAATGAAGAATAGGAATATTGAGATCTTCATTAGCCAGTTTATTCCATTCAGGTTATTTCAACTGAAATAGAAGTCATTTGCTTCAATATGAAAATCTCCGAAAAGAGAATAGGTCTAAGCTTATACTTAATATAGTTAATGTTCAGCTCTGTTTTAGCTGATAAATTGTTACATATAAAACAGTGGCTTTTAAGAGTTAGACAGGAAAGGGCTCCACCCACCAAGAGAATTATTCATGGGCATCAATAACTTGGGTAAAGACTTCAAAGATCATCTCTTCTGTTCTAATCAATAGATCGCCAGTGTAATAATAAGGTAACCTATCGCTAGGAAACCAATGAAATTAGGATCATTGTACAAACAACATTAAACTATGCGTATCCAAACTTGAAATATGTTCATTGAACTTTTAGGATTTCTTCAGCAGTATGATCCCTCACCAACTCTGACCCATCATCAACTGTTATCCCTCACTGAGCCTGATCCTTGACTAACCCTGATCCCTCACCAACCCTGATCCCTCACTAACCCTGATCCCTCGTCAACCCTTATCCCTCACCTACCCTGATCCCTCACCTACCCTGATCCCTCACCTACCCTGATTTCTCACCAACCCTGATCCCTCACTAACCCTGATCCCTCACTAACCCTGATCCCTCACTAACCCTGATCCCTCGTCAACCCTTATCCCTCACCTACCCAGATTTCTCACCAACCCTGATCCCTCACTAACCCTGATTTCTCACCAACCCTGATCCCTCACTAACCCTGATTTCTCACCAACCCTGATCCCTCACTAACCCTGATTTCTCACCAACCCTGATCCCTCACTAACCCTGATCCCTCACCAATGCTGATCCCTCACTAACCCTGATCCCTCACCAATGCTGATCCCTCATTTACCCTGATCCCTCACTTACCCTGATCCCCCACCAACCCTGATCCCTCACTTACCCTGATCCCTCACCAACCTTGATCCCTTACTAACCCTGATCCCTCACTTACCCTGATCCCTCAACAACCCTGATCCCTCAACAACCCTGCTCACTCACCAACCCTTATCCCTCACCAACCCTGATCCATCACTAACCCTGATCCCTCACTAACTCTGATCCCCCACTTACCCTGATCCCTCACCAACCTTGAACCATCACTAACCCTGATCCCTCACTATCCCTTTTCCCTCACTAACCCTGATCCCTCACCAACTCCGATCCCTCACCTACCCTGATCCCTCACTTATCTTGATCCCTCATCATCCCATAATGCTAAATGCACTATGCACACCACTGATGGAAAAACTAGATCCTTCCATTCCTTATGTATTCAAATATCTTGATTATATATCCAAAAATTAATTTTTTTGTTGCTTTAGACTCTTTTTGATAATTGTCATCCACCGTATAGTCAGAGGGCAACTACTATTCCATTGGTCTCTTCATGATACAAACGTGAGAATGGTGTCAATTTCTTTTTTTAACACCTAAAATATGGATATGAATAGTGATATGCTCGAAAATTGTTTTGAGGCCCAAAATCAAGATGGTGGCCAAAAAAGCAATCAAAATAATTAATAAGTTATAGCAAGTCCATTTTGGAAGATACAAATGCATAAGAGGTGTCATCTTTTTTTGTTTTAATGTATTGATTATAAATAACAATGGCCTAAGGCTCGAAAGTTGTCAAATGGCCCAGAACTTTGATGATGGCTAAAATAGCTATCAAAAATAATGAAAAATCAGTCAATCTAATTTTGATGATATAGATGTGGAAGAAGCCACAATCTATTTATTTCAATTATTAATATCAAAGATGTTGAGCTCAAAAATTATCAATCGTTGGCCGATAAAGAGATGACATCTAAAGTGGCCAGTGCAAGACAATAATTAAAAATCATAGTGAGTCTATTTATATTGATACAAATGTACAAGAGGTCACATCTCATTCATTGAAGTGTGCAGATTATGAATAATAATGGTTTTAAACATAAAAGCTTTCAGGTAATAAATAATCAAGATGGTGGCAAAAATAGCTCTCCTGACCTGGGAGCATGACATTAGAATCAGTAGAAAAAAATGTGCAATGTTTTAGTTCTTTTTCTAAGTCACAAAAACACCATGCAGAATTATTTCAGTATCTGCTTCTTCTTGTGTAGTTTTCAACATTATTGTGAGTGTAGCTGCTGCTTATTCCTGCCAACTAACAACAAAATTATTTCTGTGCTCAGCACTATATTTGATAAAATAATCTGCAAGAAATCTAATCAACTCGTCTTTTGTTTCCTCATGTGATAGCAATTTTTCCAATGTAGTATTACTTGTGTCTTGCCAGCTTGTATTAAGTTCTACCAGTAGGTATCTGCAGTTGATCCCTAATAGCAGTTTTTAAATATCTATCTTTTCAAGTATCAAATCTGAGATGAATTTTTGTTCAAGTTTTGTATTTATCAACCATGAAGCTGCTGAAAACCATGACAAAAGCCCAAAATCATGACGTGTTTTTACTGAAGCTAGTTTGGTGATGGTATGTAATTGTGCCATACCATCAACAATTGCAACCATCTCAAAGATAGATATTGCTGATGCTGGATCAACTTGAATTGATTCAAGTATTCTCTCTATCAGTAAAAATCTTTTGAGGAAGTTTTTCTAAACGTCAGCAAGTTTACATTAATCCAAACAATGATGCTTCCATCATAAACAAAAAATGATTTGGGAAGTGAGGAAAATTCATACTTGCTTAAAAACAGTTTCAAATCTACATCAGGTCTTGATTGGGAAGCTATCCTTAGTTTGGAAAATAAGGAAATATTGGACTTCATTTCAATTACTTCTATGTTCATTTTTACCTTTTTGGCAATTGACTCGCAACCTTTCAACTTCAGCTTCTTCATAGATGACCAAAATGTTTTAGAGTTTGTCCCCATACATTCTTATGCAAAATTTAAGAACATTTGCTCACCAGCCTTTTTGACTCTTCCAATATCATGTTTTACTTCTGCAGGAAAAACTTGTTGAGTGACAGGTTGCATTAATTGGGTGTTTTTGTAAGCAAAAGGTTTAATTGTAGATCCAAAAGCCATTTTCAAAGGAATTACATTTTTGTCTTGTCATTTCCTCAGTTTCAATGAGGAACCGTGATGTTGATTCACCTGGTTTGTTTAATGCACCACTGAAATTCTTCCAGTTTCTCAAGCAATACGGGTCACTTCTACATTTGGAAGAAAAAATGTTGTCCGAGCTGACTCATTGAGCCTCATTCCTGTCAATCATCCTTGCTTTTTCATTCTTTCGTTCTCATGTTTCAATGTTTCAGTAGCATCAAGTGCATCAAGTGTGGAAAATGGATTTGCACTCTTATTTACCACCCAATTTCTTTCTAAGAATTCATTCCAGGTTAAAGGGACTCAAGTCACCATTTCACTCATTCCAGACTGATACAATATCATCATTCATGTGTGGTTCTGACAATCCATGGCAAAAAAAAACATTTAGCAAAAACATTCAAGAGCTACTAAAGAAAGCAACTAGTCTGAGTTTCTTACAGCTTTCATAATTCCTACTATATTCATGAAGGTATGTGTGAGTTTGAATACTGGCTCACATTTTCCCCATTCATCACAAAACTGACATAGCCTCTCTGGGATCTCCTGGTTCTTCATATCATATAGCAGTCTGAGATAACCTCCTTAGTATCAATTTTTTTATCCTTTATTTAAAGTATTCTTAACATTTGAAATCAAATGCTAGCATCATAAGAGCAGAAAGAGTTATGATATGAATAGCTAAGCCTCTGCAAATATTATTATCTTCAATCTGCTGAGCTATAACTGTGTCATACAGATTATGTCCTTTCATCCACAATCCTGGAATACCACTTCCACAAATAAAAGTCCAAAGTCACTAATACCTTACTGCCTGAATATTTTCTAGCTAAACATGTTAAACATGATGACATTACAAGCTGAAATAATACTTTACTCTTCTTCTAGATATCTTTGTTTTTTCATTTCTACTATGCTTGGTATATCACACTTTCCTTTAAATGCACAACTTTGTTTGCTTTTCTGGTATTATTTCCCTCGTATGTAGTAGCAGAGAGACCTCAAAACACTAGTGCTTGCACTTTGTTATTATCTTTCCAAGAACGATAGCTGCTTGATACAAAATATACAACTCACTGATCATATTTTCAGTTTCACTTTCAACATTTTCGAAAAGTGCATCCCTTTCTGCATTTTTTTTTAAACTCTTTTTTGATGACATAACTCAATACCTTCTTCTGAAGATTCCATTTCAATTTCCTTCTGAAGCTGCTGGGAATTCATTATTTCAATTATACTGACACAATTCGCAGAACATACAGACTGATGTTTCCTCTAAGGTAACCATATTAAAAACTTTCCCTCCAGCAAGAGCTTCTGATAGGGCACCAATAAAATCAATTTTAAAAGCATAGTGAGAAATCCTGCTCCTCATTTATTCACCATCTTCTCTTATTTTCTCTTTCTTCAATACTTTGGTAACATGCATGGCCTAGCGTTTAAGATGGTGCATAACATCTATTGCCTATGAATCTGTTGAATTAACTGTAGCATTAAGTCTGGCATTAAATCTTTTGTTTTGACTCAATTGTACAGCCTTATTCAAATTACTTCCAGCATCATCAGTGGCAATGTTACTTAGTTGTTCCCTTTATCACAGAAAGAACATTAGTCATAAACTGGTACAGGATTCCCCAGACCTCTCTATCATGGGTGTCACGGTGCTAATACTTTTTGAACTTGCCTGGTTCGTCTCTCCATTTTGTATTCTGCCGGCCTCGATTTAACTTGTGATCTCTGGGGTTCTATGTTGTGAGTTGTGATGTCCAGCGGATGTCTGTAATTCATGCAACATGAACAGCCCATTGCCATTCAAGTTTTTTAATGGATTCTACGATGCCTTGGACTCCTGTTTTTTCCCTAATGCACTGTGCTGTCTTACGATCTCTCCATATGATTTTTTCATTTGCACGTTGCATGATTCTCAGTTTGCGGGTCAGTCTCTTGGTTAGGTTCCATGTTTCAGCTCCATAAGTGACTATCGGGAAAATGCATTGGTTGTATACTCTTTTTTTTAGGATTAATTGGATCTTCTTGTTCTTGAAGGTTGAGCTTGCACTGCAAAAGGCTTGCCATCCTAGAATGATTCTTCAATCGATGTCCCCTGACTAATTAGGTATTTTACCTTTACCAACAAAATTGGAGAGGTATATGTATATCCCTGTGTCTTTCTATCTGTCTATCTGTCGACTCAATATCTCCAAAGCTTTCAATGAATCTCAGTTAAGTGATTCACTGTTGGGTGGATCTAAAAATTTTGATTGAGAGATATTTTTCTATTTTTTTCTTCATACATGTATGTATTTGCTCACGTCTGTCCACGCAATATCTCCAAAAGTTCTCAATGAATTTCAAGGATGGGCCTTGGGAAGATATGATTAAATTTGGGGCTGGATCCAGTCATTTTTTTTTATTAAGTTAGTGTGCAGCATTGTCAGAGGTATGAGCTCTCTGAGTGCTCTTTATTTTACCCACTATGCTACAATGGATTGTATGAAATGAGATTAGAAATTGTCAACCAAAACTGTCAATATAGGTTTCTTCAGTTTTTAACTTGATCTGGCTGGTTGGCTGGCTATATATGCATGTATCATATGTACAGGCCATATTAATGGAGTTAGTGGGCTTAAAACTCAAACATTTACTCCTCAATATGTCTACAAAAAAGGTTTCGGGGTTTTTCTCCTCGTTTTACTAGGGAGTTCAATACACGTATATAAGTTTATGCTGAATTGGTCTTTCAGAACATTGCCGCAGAAGACGTTGGTCACATGACAGTTTCTATCAAGTGCCTAACCAGATCAGTCTCAGTAGTCATTGATTGTAATTATTTACTTTTCAACCTTGACCCTTTTATAACAGCTGTGATGTGTGTTTGAAGCCTCCGTCTGCCAAGTTTCAGGGAGTGTCAGTTTCTCATAGATGAATGTTGTCACAGCAGCAATGAGTTTGCTTAGTGTTTCAGGCTGATTTGTATAGGCAACTGTAGCCAAATGTGTACATAATGTATAAACATCTCAAGTCAAACATATGGAATATTACAGAGTACAATGTGTGTTAGTGACCGCGCATGATAAGTGCAATCTTTAAAAAGTTGATATTTTCATTATCAGTAGAGCAGCAATGTCCAGTTTTTAAAACTTTAACACTCTATGAATCATTATGCGCAGTTCAAGCTTTAAAATGAAATGAAAATGCTGAGCATCGTAGCTCTAAGAATAACAAATATACATACATAATACATTAACTAATTCACCACTACCACCTCATTTAATGAAGAAACTTGATAGTTCAAAGCACAGCTGGTCAGAATATCTAGTTTTAACATTTTGGATTTATATCCAACTGTCCTTTACTTATAGTGATCAATAATGGATGTAACACTTGGCTGATTCAATTGCTTTAGTCACTTATAAAGGGAGTGGATTGCGCATTTTCCTAATTACCTCCTCCACTGTTTTTTCCTTCTCTCCAGTCTATAGGAAATTGTTAGCAAAAACTGTCAATATAGGTTTCTTCAGTTTTTAAGTTTGGCTGGCTAGGTATGTATCATGCATACAGGTCTTGCCATTGCAGCAAGTGGACTGGAAATTAGAATATTTACGCTTTATGGCAAGAAAAAACAATTTTTTGTTGGTTTTTTCTCTGTCCCTCCCAAAAAAAGTTTTCAGAGGATCATTCAAATTTCAATGAAAGTTTTTGCTAAATCGATCCCTTACTTCGTGCCTGGCACCATTCATATTTGTTATTTGAAAATTCAGCCTTTTTTTAGGGATCACCACCAAATTAAAGCAAGAGAAGTAATTCATTCATTGATTACCCCTTTTTCCAATTTTTAAACTGATCATCCCCAACACAGCATACTGTGTCACAAGATAGTTTCTGTTAAGTGATTAAGCAGTCCTGTCCAAATATTATCCCAGTTCATTATTAGATTGAGAAAACAACTGACTAACCATTCTGTTATTATAAACACTCCCATCTCATTGGATCTTTTGCAGCATTCAACTCTCTCTCAAAACTCACCAGTGTAAACAGTAGAGAAAAAAACAAAGTAATGAGTGAAGGAAAAGTTCAAAGATGTCTGAAACTTGCTACTTCCGAAGTTGTTCTTCCAACTTGACTTGTAAGAAGAAAGAAAGCAGATTTAAAGGAAGTATCTGAATTTATTTCAGGTTGTTATATAACTCCATCATCATACACATTTTTCTCTAAAGTTCAACAGAAACTTTGTTGACACAGTAAGAAGCTAAAGAAACAGTACAAGACTCTTGAGAGAGAACTTTTTTTTTGAGCAGGATGGTGGATGACAGGAATGTATTTCCTGAAGCAACCTTCAGTGCACCTTCCCTGGATACTTTCAAATGGATCTTGTGGAGTAGTGATACATGAGTCATTATCTTTTGAAAATGTTTCAATGTTTCAGTCTTATTTAACCCCAAAGTAGTTTTATGAGATTTTCCACACTAATCATAAGATGAACTTGAAGGTTACATTTCCATTTGTAATCTTCAACAAATGAAAAAACCAATACTTTGAATATCTTAAATTTCATGAAGCCTTTGAATAAATGCATGCTTCATTTTACATCAACCAAATGTTGCATAAAATGCAGTATATTCATTATCCTAGATAAATACTTTAAATGTAAAACAGAAATATTGTCATCATTTTTTACATGATTATCCATTCAAATATTGACTAAGCTCAACATAGCTTATTTTTTGCTGGTCAATTAGGATTTGGGGTAAATGATTTGCACTACACTCTACTTTCAAAATATTCAGAACTGGAATTTTGAGTTCAATATATTTGTTATCATGATAAGAATTCATTGCTTTGATCTGAATGGGATTATCCCTGGGAAAATTCTTTCTATAGATCATTAACCCCCATTGCTGCCAGGAGATACTGGAACTCCGGGACACAATATATTTGAGATCTAAAAAAAATCTTTTCAAAAATCTAAAAATACTTAAAAAATAGTCAAAAAATATCTAGAAAAATAATCTTTAAAATTTGCAGGATGCACAGTCAGACCACATACCTTGATTTATGCAGTTAACTCATTCCACGAATTTTCCATATAGATCAAAACTGTACTGTTTAAGGTCTTACAATAATTTGATATGTTTTGTTTTCAGTTTATACTTGGTTACATTATTTGCACACTAATACCATAACCATGCTACATCAAAAGCCACACCAATCAAAGTCACACCATTCAGGGTATTCCTGTAATACATGTCTATACCTTTTTAAATAATTAATCTGTCATAAATAAAGCTTGGATAATAATTAGTAATTTTCTATGGATTTTTTATATTTAATCTTATTGAGATATTTCATGAGAAATTGGCTGATTATTTTGCTTTTTGAAATTGAAATCATTCGGTCATCAGATTGGCATTAAATTTTTTTTACGGAACAAGAAAGAACATGTATAGAAGAAACTGTCAGCCAAAATTGTTGATGTAGATTTCTCGCCTTCAAGTTGGCTTGGCTGGCTATGTATCGTGCATACAGGCTGTACCAATGGGGCTAAAGACAGAAAATTTAAACATTTTACTCCTTATTATGCATAGAAAGGGCATTTTCTTGTTTTCTGAATACCCCCCACCCAGGGTTTTTAGAGGGGATGGGGTTCAATTTGCAATGCGAGATTATTCAAACTTTTTTAGTGATCACTGCCGGACTGGAAGCAAATGAAGTAACTTATTCATTGGTGACCCTTTTTTCCAATTTTTCAATTGATTATCCTCACTATGGCAAACTGCCAAAAGATGTTGGTGACAGTTTCTATTGAGTGATTAACAAGACCTTTGATACTTGAATCTTAAGAAAAGGGCAAAAACTTTGTCTTTTGTTGTATCAATGAAATAAATTCAAACAAAATGTTTGAACAATTTAATATTCTCCTGGTATTGATCTGAATGAATACTCAACAATCCATAAAACCCTAAAGTTGATGATTGGTCTAAAATAAGTGAATATTATCAAAATCGTTATCAAAGGTCTGCAACTACAAGGCCAACATGATAACTTCTGCACTGGAAGTATATTTTTCATTACTTCCTAACAGATCTTTTTGTCATCAGTACTTTTCATCTCAATCTTTTTAGGTTGAATACTCTGCAAGCAAGAAGTGTGAAATAGGAATAAAGAAGTAGCTTCGAGTGAGACTTAAAATCGCATCCTATATTTTGTGAGTCTTTCGTAGATGACATCTTAACCAATTCAGTCAAAGAAGCCTGTGGCAAGAGAAGCCACAATTTCCCAATCATATTGCTACTTCTGCACTCTACATCTTCATCCCATTCTTTTGGGTAATCGTTAACCAAATTTGTCATCAAAACTGTCAACAGTTTCTTCAGATTTTAAGTTGGTTGGGCTGAATAGCTAGCTAGCTAGCTGGCTGGCTCTCTATGTATTATACAAACAGGCAACACCAATAGAGCTAGAGAGCTGAGAATTCAAATATTTACTCCATACTATGCCCAGAAAAAATGTTTTTTTTGTTTTCAGGAAATCTCCCCACCCCGAGATTTTCAGTTAAGGCTCCTATTTGTAATGTAAGTTAATGTATGCTAAAATGACCCCTTTATTTTGGTCCAGCAGTATTCACACTTGCTCTTTAGGGATCACTGCTCAACAAAAGCAAGAGAAGTAATTTGTTTATTGATTTACCCCTTTTTCCAAATTGATTATCCCCAACACAGCATGCTGTGAAAACAATAGTATATTTTATTCTCCAAATCTATCATTGTTTCTTCAGAAAGATAAGCTTTTCTGTATTAGATTATCAAACTGAAGTTGACTTTGTTTTTCTTCCATATCAAGAACATAAAGAATGACAAGAACAATTGTCAACAAAATGAGGGGTCTAAACCAATATATAAAATTCACACACCATGATTTGAAATGATGACAAACTGATTGCCAGCAGGCTGTCTTACTGACTGAGCTAAATTGACAAATCTTTCATATCAACAAAAAATTTTCATAAAGATATACAATTATTTCACTCTAATGAATAGATTTATACAAAAAAATTTGTATTTTTAGAATTTTCTTCCTTATTTTACATACAATACAATAGTAACAGTAAGCATCTTCAGTCAGAGTAGAAGTTGGAGTGAAGTATGATCCTGCAGCAGTCAGTCTTGTTTAATTAGTGTATATTTTAATGTACAAATATATCAAGTTTGAGAAAAAACATACAATAAAATAACTGTTTCTAAGTTCACCTGCATCCCTTAATTAAAACTTATAGATAAAAGCTGATCTTTGAACCTAATTATAAACAAATGCAACTGCTAGTTTCACATCTACAACTCAATCCAAAAGTCTTGTTATTATTAAAACACGAGCAATCACAGTTAGTTTTGTCATGTTTAAATATAACTGACAAAATCCAAAATTTTATTATTCCCTTCAAACTTTGCTTTTGTGGCCAGGATAGAGATATTCATGTGTAATTCTTTTTATTACTTATACAATTGAAACTATGAAAATTCACCCTATGTCCAATTGAGAATAAGTAGATTTCAAATTATCACTGTCCAGGTCACAAAAGCTAAGGAATATATATATCTTGCATAAATGAATCACCATAGCCTAAACTAATTATCTAAATAATATCAAAAATTATCATATAAAAATAGATCTTTCATCTAAAATTATTTTTCTAAAAAAATAACACGATAAGATTTGGGCATTGCTGGTCCAAAATCACCATAGAGACCCCAAAGAGCACTTTTTGAAAAAACAAAGACATGTGTTTAGATGGTGCCCCACGGTATACTCTGACAAATTTGCAAGGTTTTAGACCCCAAAATGAGACCAGGAGCTATACTTTTTACACATAATCAAACAGGAAATAACACTTATAAACCAGAAACAAAGATTTTTTCTTCTTCAAGTTGCACTGTGTTATTTGTTGTTTATTTATTTAAGGCAGTGGTTCTCAAACTGTATGACACAATAGTGTGCCACAACTATCTCCCTACTGTGCCTCACAAATTCTTCAAAAATATGCGAATATATTTTGAGTCTCGAATGTATCCTTCATGGATATTATGTCTTCCCTACTTCTACCACAGAGTTGCCAATTTAATGGTTTTTCCACTATATTTTGTGAGATCTCAACCTTCTTAGCAACAGATAAAAAATAAAAGAGTTATGCTGATATAAAAGTTTCCATTGACTACTGAAATGTCTTGTCTTGTCTTATCAAATCACAGGACACCACAAATGGCCCACCCAATCAACCAGCCAAGTGGGGTGTAGATTCTTCTCTCTTTGTTCGTCAGTGTGTCTACGTGTCTCAGAGCACTCCTAGTCACATTTTGGCACGACAATCTCGAAAGTTTACATGACTGCACCACTATGTATCTAAAAAAACGTTTTTTTAGTTTTTTTCAAAAAAGTACTTTTGGGGACTCTATGGGTATTTGGGATCAACGATGCCCAAATCTTGTGCCAGTGATTTTTTTTTTTTAGATAATCTTTTAGATAATTAGTTTTGGTAGACGTGCAGGCTATGGTAATTCATTTATGCAAGGGATGTATATTCATTTCATTCTTGGAGTTGATGTGCCGTATAAGTCAAATATATTTCTTACTGTGCATTCACTCAATAGAGTTTTAAAACCTCCAGTTGAGGGGAATTTCACAGATTCTATTAAAATACACTTACACAAATCATTTTAACTCCAGTTCTGAGTGAAGGGGTACAAATTAATTCAAAACAATTTGAAGGGATAAGGGAATTCAGAATGTACATGTTATGCTAAATTGGTGAAATTGCTCAATTGGCAAAATTTTCACTTCTTTTACAAAAAAATGAATGAATACATAATTTCAATTTATCAAAGATTCATTCAATCAAAACAAGGATATAAAACAACTTATTTCTTGGGATCAAAAGTTCGTTAAATCAAACTTTCTTTATGGAAAAAATGAAAGTATGTGGTTTTAATTTGATTCAAATATTAATTTAACCGAAATAAGGACATAAAACCACCATTTTTAATGATCAAAAGTTTACGTAATCAAAGTGAAATCAAACTTTTTACGAAAAATAAATGAATGTTTCAATTTGATCAAAAAGCTAATTTTATCTAAACAAGTATATGATTCCACTATTTTTTACGATCAAAAGTTTATGAAATTAAACTTTTTTAAACGGTTTCCACTTTAGTGGTAGGTGGACACATCATTAGAATTCCGTTAAATAACAATAAAATGAAATGCTTTCTTGTGCGCCATTTTAGTAAATTTTCGTTAGTTTGTAAACAAGGCAAATAGATTAAATGAAATTTATACGAGAAGTAACTATTATAACTATAAAACAATAAAACATGAACGTCCATCCTTTTATCAACGTTACTGTTTCAATCTTCTTTCTTTTTTTCAGGATTTGAACAGCAAGTGTATTACTTTGTTTTTTGATCTCCAGTTCCGCTTTGTTAGAGACATCAACAACAAAAAACATATCTAAAAAAGCAAATAGAAATAAACAAATATATCTCTGTCAAAAGGCTGCCTCAAAAAAAGATTACCATAGAAAACCAGCCGATCATATACAAGTCAAATTACTATTGATTAATCAAGATGAATAAATACTTTGAACAGAATATTTTAATATTAAAATGCGAAATTAGAAATTATAGATACTACTGCCATTGGTATTGATGTCATGAGTTACCTCCCTTGAAGAGATAGTTACCTCCCTTCAACAGCTGTTACCGTTGCCCTTTGTTATTGTTGACGTTATCTCATCAAAGCCGCGTAGTTGCATGTTATGTTGTCGCTAACTCTTTACACGCACTTACAATGATTTCATCGAATAGGATTAATGGAACTTGAATGGAATATACCTGACTACAATTATGGCTACCTCTTTGCCCAAAGAACATGAACTACCCACTGGTTACATAAAAACTGAAATTTTCAATACAAGTTGGCTCCATCCGACTTGCTACTCGGGTCTAGTCTACATTGGTAACGGTGCGTATAGCCATGTCTGTTCAGCGAACCGTGAAGGTATTGAGAGGAGAGTGGCCATCAAAAAGTTCATCCGACCCTTTTTGGCGGCTGGGGAAGCGAAACGAACCTACCGAGAGGTTTGTCTCTTAAAACATTTCCATCATGAAAATGTTGTTGATCTGCTTGATATATTTACATCGGCTTTGACTAAAGTAGATTTTGATGATCTCTACGTTGTTTCGACTTTCTATTCCAAGGACCTGAAAACTCTACTCAAGGAGGGAAGGCTCGTCGAAAGCCGTATTAAATCAATGGTGTACCAGATTATGCGTGGTGTTCAGTATATTCATTCGGCTGGAGTAATCCATCGAGATTTAAAGCCTGGGAATATCGGTGTTACAAGTGACGACAGGATTAAGATATTAGATTTCGGACTTGCCCGGGCGATAGGGCCTGAAATGACGGGTTATGTACAAACCCGATGGTATCGGGCCCCGGAGATTATCCTTAATTGGATGAATTACAACCAAACAGCTGATGTTTGGTCAGTGGCTTGTATAATGGGCGAAATGTACAACGGACGGCCACTAATTGCTGGTAGTAGTTACACAGACCAAATATTAAAGATTCTTAGTTTGGTCGGGTCGCCTAGTGATAGTATGCTTGAAAAATTCACCTGTTCTGACATCGTTGACTGTCTAAAATCCTTCGACAAATATGAGAAGCAGGATTATGCGAGATATTTCAACACAGATAATGTCCATGCAATCGATATTCTGGACCGAATGTTGAAACTAGATGTGGACGCCCGCATCACGGTCAACGAAGCACTCAAACATTCGTTTTTTGCGGACATCTATAAAGAAAGTGATGAGATCAAGGCTACCCCTTTCAAAAACATGTTCGAAAACATGGACTTGAATACCAATGAATGGAAATGTCTTGTTTTGGATGAAATACGTCATTTCAAGAGCGAAACGACCACAGAAAAACACTTCTGACTTTCTAAAAAATATACCCAAAACAGATACGGCAATCGTGAGTTCTACGGAAGCGCATAAGGGCAAAATTGAATGGACGTAACTTGACCGGATAATCACTTATGAAAATGCTATATTCTTACGTGAATTGCCAATTTTTTAAAGAAGTAAATTCTTATTCTTTCAGGAAATCACCTACTGATGGATAGCACTCAAAAATATTTTCAAGTATTACAAATGAATGCCACTTAATCATCATCAGTCCTTTATCGTCCGTCATTGGACATAGACCTTCCCCAGGATTCGCCAGATCTCATTATTGTGGGCGTCGCGGAGCCAATACTCCCTGAACTTATCTAGTTCATCTCTCCATCTTATATTCTGCCGGCTGCGGTTTAACATGTGATCCCTGAGGATCCACATTGTGACTCGTGATGCCCATTGGTTGTCTGCCATTCTTGCTGTTTGACCAGCCCATTGCCAATTGAGTTTCCTAATGGATTCTATGATATCTCACACGGCTGTTTTGTTTGTTTTTTCCTAATATATTGTGATGTCTTGTGATCTCTTTCGTGTGCAAATTGCATGCTTCTCAGTTTGCTGGTCAGTCTCTTGGTTAGGTTTCAACTCCATAGGTGACTATCAGGAGGATGCATTGGCTGCATGCTAATGAGATTTTTTTGTTCTTGAAGGTTGAGCTTGCTCTACCAAAGGCTTGCTACCCTAGAGTGATTCTTCTTTTGATTTCTTCTTCTTAACTAAGTAATCATTTAACTCAATGTGCAATTTTTATATCATTAATGATATATTCATATTCATTATCTAATGATATTCATGTGGTGCATCTTGAAAGTTTCCACAGAAAACGATTTGTTTAAATATTATTCAACTGCTTGAACTGAGCATGTATTTTGACAATATGAATAGTTTAACATCAAAATTTTTAAATGAGCTTATATTGTGTTGTAAGCATGATAAATATTAATGAACAGATAAATATAATCAACAATTAATAATATGAAAATGGTATAAATTGATAAAAGTTATTTAAATATTAAGTACTATGTCATGGGCATCTGCTGAGTAGAACAAACAGGGTGTTGCCCCTCTCAGGAGGAGGTTTGAAAATTAGAACTTTATAGTCAATTAGAGATAATGATGCAGTACAATTGTTTTATACAACCTTAACTTGATCCACTCAAATATAAATATGGTACTATTATTTGCTAGTAACAGGACTGCTGCTAAGAGATATTCTGAATATATCTGTCTGACTCTTCGTCTTGAAATATCCTTTTGTCCCCATCCCCTGGAAAAGTGGCAGCAGATGCTCATGTACAACATAGAATCAAATAATTCCCGAAAAAGTATATATTTTTATCTATATGCAATTCAGGTAAGAATATTGCATTTTCTTTCTATTTGGCAATCATTTGTGCACCCCATTGATTAGGTTTTTATATGCATCCTTAGTCAAAATCAACAATAGTTAAAATGTCTCCATTCACAAAACTTGAAATTTCCCAGATTTTTAGATGTGCTATTGTTACTTACTGTCACTGACTGTCTGACTGGCATACCGAAATGTGAGTTATGTCCCTTGCTCAATGTTGCCAGTTTAGATACTTTTCATCTTAATCCAGATGCTTTTGGTTGCATCTGGATATCACAAAATGCCATTTACGTGATTTTTGATAAAATGAGTAAAATTTTTATTTGATTTATAGTTATAAATTGAGTGATATTTTTAATGAATCGAGTAATTTTTTAATAAAATGAATGTTAAAGATTAGAGTCATATATTATTTATTGTTATATAATGTATTTCTTAGCTTTTAGATATATATCTGGATAATTTAGATGTTTCTACATGTCTTGAGATGTTTTTTGGCTCAGTTTTAGATGTTAACTTGAAAATAAAGTTGGCAACACTGCAGATCTTCACACAAGAAAAGAATCAAAGTATCTATGGTCTGGCTTTGATGCAATTGATTGCCTTTATCATATGTGAACTGTTTTTACAGGTCAATCTTCTATGTTGCTAGAAGAGGAAAAAGAAAAACCTTTTCTCTTGGTTTGCTACTTCAAATGTCATTTGTCATCTTTAGTCTTAAAATCTAAAAGTATAGTTATAGAGAGCAGATGAGGCAGGCAATTGCCCCACCAAATTTGGGCAAAACAGTGTCTAATTTTGGCTAATCAGGCCCTTTGACCCCTATAACCAAAGAGTTCCCATATGCTTATGACTAAAAGGCACCAAGAAGAAAAATATGATTAATTGCAAGAAGAGCTGCAAGTGGTCATTGATTGTAAGTTGCTTAAATAATTTGATACCCTCTCTTCTTCTACAGACTATTGGACATTTTAATGAATATTATGAATGTTGTAATGTAGAATATTGTAACAGTATTCTATCTGGACAAGTTAGATATCTCACTTTTACATGTATTTGTCTGTTGGAATGTTTAAAAAGTTTCAACACAAAGTAAGGTCTTTTCAGGGCGCTGTATTTTCATTTCTTTTTCTGTTTTTGAGTGTTTCATCTTTTTCTGTATTTTCTATTATTTCAAGGCGCTGCTTGTACAAAACTTTAGCAAGCAGAAAATATCATCAGCTTTTGTACAACATAATGTCTTGCTGTGTCTTCATCAGAACAAAAATATTGTCTAAAGTTTGCTTTGTTTACAATTTCAATAATTGCTTATTTCTTCAAAAATATCTACAAATGATATCCAGTTATCCCTTGCCATTCTTAGGGGTTATATGGATTCAGTAAAGCATACACTAAAAAAAAATATACAGTCAATTAACAAAAACCATGAATTTCATAAAGCACTGTACAGTGAATTGGAAAAAAAAATTTGAGTGTCTAAAATACTATTTGACTAACTGGTTCATGAGTGTAAAAAAGTTTTCAACCACGATTATCTCTGGGTTTATATTGTTTACATGAATAATTTTTAGTTGATGATTTTCTGCGATCTTTCTTTCGATTAATGAGACAAAGATCATTACGATAAAATTGATAGGTTACAAGTTTCTGATTTTTCTATCGATTCAAGTAGCCTTTTTTGTAAAAAGTCTGTGGTCGTTGCTATATTATAAATATGTATACATTTATGATTTCCTGAACATTTTACATTTTTTTAATACTGTATTACATACTTTCTATGAGGCATTTTTTGTGGTACAATTACTTGAATTATTCATGACTGATCTTTATATGGCAAGGGATAACTGTATAGATATTCTGTCACATAGATATGATACATACTTTCTTTGGAAGACAGTGAAGAACACATTTGTAAAAGTAGATTTTTTCAAATGATCTGATATCAAATTATCTTTTCTTTTATTGTCAGAAATGGAAAAATCTTTTTGAAAATCTTTCTGAAAAAATATCTGATGTGAGAAGTATTAAAATATAGATTTTTTCACATTTCTAAATCCAATTTATGTAATATAGACTTGCATGTTTCATAAAGGAAACTTTGTATGAAACACTTGATTCTGCTTCACATTTTTCAAAAGGAACTTAATTTGAATTGTGCATGTATTATTGAAAGAGACAGAAATCATCATTTTAGTATTTGAATTTTATTTACAATAATGTTTTGAATCCCGACTTCATTCCGAAATACTCTTTAAAATAATTGTTTATTTTCAAAATATTCAAGTTCTCAATGTACATTCCATATGCTTTATATTGGGAAAGATCTTTATATGTCATTGATTCAACATGTGATCTGTACCATATTTCATCATTCCAAAACATCAAAACTTTTCATTAGCCTTAATTCAAAATAAGTTCATTAACAATGTAACAAAAAGGTAAAAGAAACTTGAACATTCCAGTGGAAATTATGAATCTCCAACACCCATATATGCTGCTTTTTACCTTGTAAATTAAGCAGTTGTGATGGTAAAATTAAGTTGCCTTGATGAAAATACTACCAGTATAGCTGGAATAACAAATTTATGATTTAGAATAGAAAAAATAGTTATTCGATCAATAGTGTGATCAATTAAAAAATTGTGAAAAGTTACTTTACTTGCTTTCTTTGGGCTGTGATCAATTAAAAGTACAAATTTTCAGAGAAAACATGTATACTGCTGGACACAAACTAAGGAATCAATTTAGCATAAACTTTCATAGTAAATTGAAGACCCAGATAAAAACCTATTCAGGGGAAATTTTCAAAATCTTTCAAGTTTCTACAATGAACAGTTAGAGATGGGCTAAGTCTGGAGATATATATATATATATATATATATATATATATATATATATATGTATGTATGTATATATATATATATATATATATATATATATATATATATATATATATATATATAAATGTCAGACCACATGAATTACCTAAACCCAGCAACAGTGATTGAACCAGTCTGTTATGGGTAGCAATGATTGAAATATTCTTTCACTGAATCATTTTTTGAGACATTTTTCTTTCAAATTTATTATTCAACATTTAAGTTGCATTAAAAAATTGAGTCCCAAAACATCATATGCTCGAGCTTTTTTACCCAAAATGTATTATTCCAAACACTATGATTTTTTTTCAATAACCTTTTTTTATTTTTATGACTCCATTTGGAGTTTGGTTTTTATCAAATCAAAATTATGACATTCCAGTTTATCAGTTTTCAAGAAAAAAAATTTTTTAATCTTTTTTGATAAATGCTCAACTGTAATTTTTGGTGAACCGTTTCAATTTTCTTTTCAAGATGTTGATCCAAGAAATGTTACTGTAAGATGAAAATAATGTCAATTATTCTGAAGAGATTTTTTTAAAACTTATTTATTTTTCAATCATTCATCTTTGATTTTCTTGTGATCTTGTTTATAGTTGCCAGTAATAATAACATTTTGTCTTTTCTGAAAAAATACAAATGAATAGAATAACTTTTATTGCATTTAGATTTTGAACTGAAATTTCAAGTGTGGAAACTACAGGTGTGGTGAAGTTTTTCCGCATAATTTGAGTTCTTATGTGCCAGTTTGTGACCGCACAAACAATTTGAAATTCAAGTGGTTATTTCTTCTTGCTCATTCTCACTTCGTTAAGAGCAACCTTTCTGCCTTTAGACACAACATTGCAAATGATCAGTGGATGAGTCATTTGATTTTTCCATGTAGTGGTTGGATATGATGTACATATGTCTAATCAGCTAATGCAGGTTGTTACATGTTCAGTAAGTGAAGGAACCAAACTTTTTCAAATTGTTTATGTGGTCACATAACTGAAGCCTTAGAACTCAGATTTTGTTAAGAAGTTTTAGTTTATCTGTAGTATCTACAGTTAAAATTTCAGTTAAAATCTAAATGCAATGAAAAGTTATTCTAAATTTTCATTGTACATATTTTTTTGGATATAGTATCTTTTAAAACTAAACAATACTACTTATTCTTCACACCGACTTTTTTTCTTCACTTGGAAAATGAAGTGTTTGTTCTACATCATTTATGTGACTTGAACTTTTCTTTTAAATGCAAACAAAACAGAAATTTATATACTAATATGTAAAAGCTTACATAGATATTTGAGATACAAATGAATTTTTTGTGTTTCTTAGCAAGTATCTCAACTACTTGAACTATATAAACATTTTCTCTTATGATTTTCAAAGTCCCAGTAAGATCATTTAGTGATTACTGCTATCTTTTAAGGTAAAGCTTTCATAAAGCTAAATGGGTAGAAATGAATGAAGCCATTTAAAGTTTGAATTTTTTTGTGTTAGTTAATATTCTGTATAAATTTTGGTTATCAGTGATAACAGAACAGTTGCAAATGAATACTTATGGATATATCTGTAGTATAGCTTTTATCTGTTATAACTAAATATATCCATGAAAGATTAAGTAAGGCTCCAATTTAGTTTTATCATTTTCACAAGATAAGATTACATACTTTTTTCAAGTAACAGTTCCTGAGATTATTAACAATTATTAATAAGCAATTTCTCACTTATTGATGAATAAGTTCATTTTCATGCCTTTTTGGGAATTTGATTATTAAAAGTACAAATTTAAATAAAACAAGCATGAATGCTGTTGGACACAAACTGAGGGATCAATTTGGCATAGACTTCATTTTAAATTCAAAAACAAAACATTTCCCAACTCATTGAGGTTGGGGATACAAAATTTTAAGTTTCTACTGTGAATGGTTAGGGCTAGGCAAAGTCCAGATACATGCATACATACGTACATAATGCATAAGTATAAATGTCAGAACTCATGCAATACTATTCAGCAAACATCATTTACCAAATAAGTTTGGTATGTATCAAAATATTGTTGAAACAATCAACTTCTCAATATCTAACTTAGTGTAATTTCTTTTTTTTCAAATTAGCCTTTGTAAAGTTATGGATACTGCCATACAAGACTAAATACTTAAGATATCACATTTTTTCCCAGCAATTTGAAAATTAATGGTATAGAAATATAGGAATGGCAGTAACTACATAGATCCCTTCAATTCAAAGGTCAATTATTCTAATTTTTATCCAAAAATTCTTTCATTTTTCCGATCTAAATTATATTGTTATTTTATAAAGAAAGAGTCAATGTCCAAATATAACCATAACTGCAAAACTACCGCTTTTACCGTTATTAATAATCTTTTGCTACTGTTTACCTTCATCTTAATTGTTGTTGCTTTTTATCACAACTAAATCCAGGCTCAACTCACTCCAGCAGGGAGAAAATAGATCTACAGCACGGATCAAAGATATAAAGAATAAGTTCCAGGTGAGAATCAAACTCACAACCCTCTCTGCAGGAAGTCTGCTCACTCATCGCATGACCACTCTTATCACTGAGCTACTGGAACTTAGTGGCAAGCACAAATCCACTATAAACCCTTAAACTCATTCCTTAAAACCTGGATGACCACTTTTACATCTACTTTTTTTTCAACTTATCCCAGGAATGTATTTATTTATGTCACAATTGATGTCGACTCAGTCTAGTATTTATAATTATTTAAAAAAGCAAAACTTGAAAAAACATTTTTTTTCACCTGCCACTTTGGTCAATGCATTCCAGTAAAATAGATAAAAAAATTATCCAAAAAAATTACCTGGGATTATAGCAATGCCGTGGTATTGAAAGAGTAAGAATGTCCTGTAAGACTCATGAATACATTTTGTGTTAACCAAGTTGAAAGCTTTGGTATAAAAATACATTATGTATAGATCTCATTTTTTGCAAATAACACTTGCATAATAATAAAATTGAAATATATATTTTTTACCATAAAATATTTTGTTTTTTATTTTCAAATTGAATATTCACCTCCTTGAACCATGACAAAATTTAAAAAACATAAATGATATTGGTTTTTCAGTTTTGAATTTAATGTATATTTTTGTTATTTCTTTTACTTAAAATGTATGATTATCTTTTATATTTTGTTTATCAGTATTTGATTTTGTTCAGTATTGTATTAAAATCTTTCGTTGAAAACTATGAGTTTGTTCTTCTTCTCCATACTAGACATCAGTATTGTTTTGCAGGTAGTTTCTTCAGCATAAGCAAGGTTTATCCGAGTGCATCATATATGAATGATAATTTGGTTATACGTATGTATTTCTTTTTTTAATATGTATATCATTGAACACAAATTTTTTTTTTGATTTGAAATGCTTTAAGAGGAAGAGTCACTAGTAAAATTCGAACCCTGTAACTATACATAAAAGAGAAAACAAATATAATTATAGGTATTCCCTTTTATCCATGGAGGTATAATTCAATGCTCTGAATGTAATTTCCAAGTTCTAAGATTTATTCAAAAAGTTCATTGGGATTTTTGAAGTTTTAGAATATAAGGTCTGACGTAAAAGTAAGCATTAAAATCCAAATAGAAATGTGTCCAAGCTTAGAAAATAACAAATAAACCTATAAATCAATGATTCCAGACTTGAATCAAAGAGAAAACATGTTTAAGAATTTCTCAAAATTTTATTCCTAACTATAAGAAAGCATTTCTCAAAGAAAAAGTGATGTTAATATTCACCGTGGCAGTTCCCGTTCCAAAAGTGCATGTTCGAAAGGGGCTGGATTTTCTCATGTGTATTCTGGTTACTTTCCTTTGTGTTGCCAATTCAGATATAAAATATCTAAATTTAGATCTATGATTTTTGATAATAGATCTGCAAAATCGAATTTAAGACCAATAGGGTAGCCACTCCAACGTAGCATTGCTCTTACCATCAAGCTAAACAGCAGCTAGTAATGCAAAGCCAGGGTAGTAGCTTCAAAGTAGCATTGTTCTTACCATTGAGCTGAACAGTCGCTGGTAATGCAAAGGCCCAAATAACTTGTTCTCACTCCAAATTCTCATCCCATTTATTTGCGGTCTTTGAATGAGTTCACTGAAATATCCTTTATATCAATTATTTTTGAAAATTCATTGAATTTTTTGCTTGTAAAAATAGAATAAGACTTCCTTATTTTATCTAGCAAATAGTGGATCAATATAATGATAATTTCACACATTAATTTCTTCAATTGTATTCAGTGATAGGGCTGCTGGTTGACTAAATATCAATGTTTCTTAAGGCTTTCAACTCATTTACCTTTTTTATAATCCTTGCAAATCAGGCACGAAAAAGACGTGTAAATATTGGACAAAAAGTTATCCCCTTTGTGGCCATAAATGTCTGAAAGTGGTTATCTTTTTTTCATTTGGTCATTTACAGCTAATCTTATAGCTAAAATGTTAAGTATGCTAAAAATCATATGAAGGCTCCTGAAATGTGGAGAACGATCAAAAAATTCATACAAAGGCTCCAAAAAGTATAATTATACAACACACTGATCAGAAATTAGCATCATCGGAAAATAAATAAAGTATAATCATTATGATCTCTAGTAGATGTATTTTGATAAAATTTGAGCCTCTATTAACTAATAGAACCTTCATATGATTTTTTGAGTGTACATAACATTGATCAGAAATTAACATAACAAAAATAAAAGCCAGTGATTTGTTATTTTTTTACCATTATTTTTTAAAATATATTGATGAGATATCAAGGTTATTTTTCTTCTAATGTCATATACCTGCTGTTCTTTGTTAAAACAGTTTGGATCACAAACTAATCCAGATAAGATTGAAACACTGCATCCAACATACCAGACTGTCTTCATTTTTAGCTTAAATGAAAAATGAACAAATCTAGCTACTTTATGCCATAAAGGGAGTTACCACTTTTCAATATTTTCACTAGTCTTTTCTATGTCTGATTTGCAGGAGTAACTGCTTTTTCAGCCATATCTCTTCTTTTGGGAACCTTTAC
Source organism: Thysanoteuthis rhombus (assembly GCA_963457665.1). Lineage (NCBI taxonomy): Eukaryota > Metazoa > Mollusca > Cephalopoda > Oegopsida > Thysanoteuthidae > Thysanoteuthis > Thysanoteuthis major. Next base: position 64,245,950 of record OY735212.1, read on the forward strand.
TTATTTTAAGCTTGACTTTTTTTTTATTTGTTTTTTATCACTACCTATCCCTCAATTTACAGGAGTAAGAAAACGGCATGAATTGAAAATAAAGAGTAAGTGTTGAAGAGTTTTACAGACTATCAAATTTCTTGTAGTCATTTTGAGAAGAGCCATCAACATTCAAAGAGTTTTTCAAATGATTTCCATACCATGTCACTGTTGAGTAGTAGAGGCCTCCTTAAGTTGAATTCTGCACTTGTCTGACAAGGTATGGAAATTCAGACCTAACAAGGAAAGCAAAAGACATCACACAAACTCAACGTTATGAGCGCTGCAGTCTTTGGAGAAAAATTCTGTTTACCACCAACCATCATATTTGGATAGTTCACCTGGAGAAGACTGTAGAATGGATCAGCTGAAATGTTGTGTTAATAACACAATCATCAAGAAGGAGGTCAATCAGACAAAAAACTCTTTGAAGGTTAATCAAACCTATAGAATGATAAGCTCAAACTTACGTCCCTCTTCTCAGGGGGAAGTCAAGTCTAATTCACCTGCTGTTACACCAATAGAGCTATGAGAACTAGTTGGCTAGCAGAAGTCCATAAAACCAATGTTATGAACAAGGTTAAGGATGGAAGAAGGGCTTATGCTTGAATGGGAGCAAAAGGGACAACCTTCTCTATAACTCTCATTCATTCATTCCTTACTCCGAAGCTTGGAAAAATTAGGTTATAGTAGTGGTAGACTACAGGAATATAAACAATAACAAAAGTAATCAATAATAATGATAGAAAATTTATTAGTTATTTTTGCTTTTATATTATTATAGTTAATATAGACTCATTCCATAGGTAACACTTCAATTACTGAAATAAATATGTGAGAGTGATGATGATATCTTAGTTGTTAACACCTGCAGAATTTCCATGAACCCAGCTAGTTCTAATTAATGACTCCGACAGAATAAAAATTATATCATAAAAATGCAATCCAGTTTTGAATGATTTTTAAGCTTATTAACCATAGTGTAGATGTGAAATACTTGCGTTGACAATCAGCTAAGCTTTCTCCAACTGACTTCAGAGCTGGTGATACCTTTTTCTCAAGGTAATTTCCCCACATCTTTCAAACAAAAGGAGATACTAGATTATAATTATTTTTAGAATTTTTTTAATACATTACTTGACATCAAAAATACTTGTTGAAAGATATTCCAATAATTATCTATGTTATGACATTCAATGAGTTAGTACGTAAAGTATAGAGCTGAATGCAGAATAGCTTCAATTGGAATCATTCTGGCATATCAATAACCAGTCTACCATTGCTGTCAAAAAATGGTAACAATATTTCAGTAGGTTTGCTGATACAATTACATTAAAGCTCAGAAAATAAAAAGAAGATATGAAGCTATTTCAATTGAGAAATTATCACAGAATTCAAAAATTATTGTGCACAATCACCTTTGTCTTACAAATAATGAAAGTCTTCAAAGGGAAGTAACTCTTTGATGAAAATATGAAAGTTGTTTCCCTTTCTGTGACAGATGGACCAACCATCATATACAGTATGCAATGTATGTTAGATTAAATGACCAAGATCAAAACCCTTTTGACTTGTATCATTCACCTTAGCCTGCATGTGTGCCAGAACTAACAATTTAAAAAAAATCATATTAAAATTATCTAACAGATTATCTAAGAGGTTATCTAAAGAGAAAGTAGATCTTTTATTTAAATTTATCAAAAAAAAAAAAACCCACACAAGAATAGGTCCAAAATGACTAAAAAAGCACTTTTTTGAAAAAAACAATAAAAAGCATTTTTCAATGATACCTGGTGGTGCACTGATGCAAATTTTCAAGGTTGTAGCAGTAAAAATGTGACCTGAAGCACTCAGAGACATATACACACAACACACACAGTAAGCAAAGAGAGAAAAATCCGTAGCCCACTTGGCTGGTTGGTCGGGCAGGCTATTTGTGGGACTAAAGTGATTTGATAAATCTATGAAATAATATAAAAAAATCTAAAAAATAATCTTTAAAAATTTGCTGGGGCATGCAGCCAGACCTAGCACCACCACTGCTTGTGAGATGAATTTTCATATATATACTTATCAATCAAACATATTGGCCCTCTTCCTTATGCGTCTAATGTAACTAGGACAAAAGGAATAGAATATTTCATGAAGATGATTACATTTTGTTTCCTTTGAATGAGACGAGATCCCAATTTCAGTCTGAATTTCATGACTTTGGCTCACTGTTTAGTTATTGTTTTTGTATCTAGCCTATAAGACAACCCCAGTTTTGGGTTGCTTTTTTTTAATGTTTCAAGGGTTGCCATCCACAGAAATATATGATACTCAAAAGTTTCTTTCATGTAGAGAATCCTGTAAAGACTAGAAAATGGTGATCCAAAAGTGTAATATCTGGTGTATACACCAAAGAAATGTAGCCTAGTATTATGTGTCTGAAGAGCAACATTGTAACCAGTTGATACCCCATGTACACCCCAAAATGGTGGCCCTTTCTCAACCCTATCATTGCTTAACAGACAAAATTTTCAAAAATAAAAAAAATTCCCAAAGAAATGAACTTCAACAGGCCAGTTATGGAGCATTGCTCAGTGAAAAATATTCACTACAAAACATTTCAAACCACTTTTGACTTGTTTGATCGTTCACACTATCTTCTCCATAAACTGTGAAAATCTTTTTTTTTTTTACGTTTGAGTCACACTCGCCTTTCTTAAAATAAAAAGGATAATATGCCAAAAATGTTATCTTTTTCCATCATCAGTGTTTGAATTGATAAAAAATCAATATGCCAATTCAGACGAATTTTCTCTAAATGCATGCTGATATGATAACTGTCTATAGTTTCCAGATAGGTCATTAACATTGAAAGAGTTCTTAAGATGATTGAACTCTTTCTTGTTTGAGTTAACATTTCAGTCAATCCATTCTACATCCTTCTTCAGGTGTTCTATCCAAATGTTATAAGCATCGCTACCATTTGAGAAAAATTCTGTTATAAATAGCACCTTCACATTTGGAAAGTACACATGAAGAAGGCAACATAATGGATTGACTGGAACATCATGTTAACAATGCAAACTATAAGGAGTTTGTGAAAGTTTTTAAGTTTTATTGTTGTTGATTCCATTAAGACAGGATTTATGATATTGTGTCAGAAGGGTCCTACAGATGAAATTAGATGGGTGCTAACTACTAATTGGAAGGGTAAGTGACTGTTATCATTCAGCTTAGTAGGGAATAAAAAGAAGGGATTTGTAAGCTAGCTAGAGAGAGACAAATTAACAAGGAATAAATGGCAAAATCTTTTCTTGTAAAAGTGCCGTACTATTTATTCATGTACATGAATTTTAAACAAATAAGAGAAATAATTTTGTTTAATATGTTAGAATATATGGTCTTTTTAATGAGTAAATTAAAAGTCTATAATCAAGATACTCAACTTTTGAATTAAGCCATAGTCTTATCATACACATGATTTGCTGGACTGTAATGTTATCTCTTGGGTTTCCCTGAATAAATAGGGTGGGGTCTTAGAAGTTTTGACATTTTTTCTAGCCGTTTATAATCAAAGACCATAATTTCCAGAAAAAACTTGTTCATTTCACCCTATTCCAGGATGAATGTTTTGCCTTCTGGTATGTTTCTGTTTCCAAATTTAGTTATTGTTTTTTCAGGTGATAGAAAAATAAGAGATGGATGGTGAGAAAGGAAGAAAAAGGAAATGTGTGTATGTGTATTTATGGTTAACCAAGTTATATTTTTATCTATATATAAAATCTTTTTCTTTATATATATATATATATATATATATATATATATATATATATATATATATATATATATATATATATATATATATTATTGTTGTTTATCATTGCGTCATCCACAGACAGCTGTTTCATTGTATTACAACTCTTCAATGTGGCTATAGACAATCCATTATCCCATCCAGTACCATGAGGCATGACTGAAACCTTAGCTTCAGACCCAGAAGCCGGTATCCTACCGCTAAGCCACAGAACTGGACAGTCAGTAAGGCTGAATTTAAGCGATATATGTATTTTAGCTTAAATTCCCCATCCACCAGAGTGCTCTATTCCTGTGGAGGAGCATTGCATAATGCTTACAATGAATGAGTTACCTCACTTAAAGAGTGTTCAACCCTGGATTGAGGAGCGTTAATTATTGTGTCATCCACAGACAGCTGTTTTGTTATATTACAACTCTTCAGTGTGGATATATATATGAATATATGTATACATATATATATATATATATATATATATATATATATATATATATATATATATATATATATATATATATATATATATATATCTTTATCAAATTGGGATCACTACACATTCAATAGTCCCAAAAACTCTTTTAATATATGATAACTGTCACAATACAATCAAAAGCTGTCTCTTTGAAAGAAGTTAGTTGAAACTAAACATTCCTAATGACATTAATAGCAAAAATAGAACAAACTATTTGGCCCTGCCCATTGAGAATTGGGTCAGTCACTTCTTCACAATGGATAAATACAATTTAATCATTTGTGATGATGGGAAAGAATGATGAAATAACACACTTCTTCTGGCAACCAGTTGTCACTGCATCTGCTCTAGGATGGAAAACTTTGGATTTAATCAATTTCATCAGAGGTTTTATTTTAAAAAATAACTGAACTCGAGTGAAAGTTTCAATTGTTCTTTAGACTTAATCAATTTCATCAGAGGTTTTATCAAAAAAAATAACTGAACACGAGTGAAAGTTTCAGTTGTTCCTAATTTTCACGAGTTTCCATCGATTATCTCCCTTGACTTTTATAGTTTATATGAATTAGCTCCCTTGACTATCATATTCCATACGAATTATCTCCCTTGAATTGCGCTCTTTAGATAACATTGAAGCAAATGTCGGCTCTTTTTTAGATTTAAAAAGAAAAAAAAATTAGGTTTTCTCAAAATTGCATTGTTTTTTTTCTTTTTTCTCTAATTATTTCCATTGTCCCTAGAAAAATGAACTACACGGAAGAGAACAGAAAGAAGTAAGTATAATGTTGATTTTTGACAAACGACGAAAATAGCAAAAGAAGAATAAAAGATATCTAGTATTTTGGGGCGATCTTCTAGAATTGACATTCGTTGCTTTTTTTCCAAAATATTCAGGGTGCTGATATTAACTATTGAATTATGCCGATATTAGGGCCACGTACGTAAGATTAGAATTAGAGACATACATTTTTCACGGTTAATTTTTGGTTCTTCCTCTGAGAATTAGTCAGTTTTTGAAGATGATTTTTAAATGCTTTTAGAAGCGGTGGTAGGCTGAGTGTTTGCAAGGTAACTGTAATCCGAAAGTGGGGAAAGTCTATCCATTCATGTGTCCGTCTCTGTCCATGTTCATTCAGAATACGTCGACCAAAACTGCAAACGTAGTTTACGTACGTCTCTTCATTTTTCCGAAGTAATTCTGCTGGTTGACTATGTATATGCCATACGTACAGGCCGTACCAGTAGAGCTAAAGAGCAGAAAATTCAGATATTTTCTCATTATATCCTAGGGAAAAAAATTCAGAATACCCCTCCCCAATATGTCGGGGGGGGGGGTTTACCACGTAAGTTTATACTAATTAGTTCCTTACTTTTGTGTCTTCACACTTTTTAAAAAGATTTTTTAGTGACACAATAAAAGGCGAGAGAGGTAATTTATTCATTGATCACTTTTTTTTTCCAATTTTTAATTCATCATCCCCAATACGGCAAGCTGCCAGAAGACTTTGGTCATATGACGATATCTATCGAATGTTATTATTCTATTTTTCTTGCTCATTACTATGAACACTATACAATACAGTAAACAGTACATCATTTTATTATAAAGATATATTTTTTGAGAAAGTGGCATCATGTGAAACAAAGCTAAAACATAGTAAATTATAAAAGCGTAATGGTCTTGTTAGTCACTCAATAGAAACCATCGTATAAAACATCTTTTGGCAGCATGCAGTGTTTGAGGGGATCAATTCAGAAATTGGAAAAAGGGGAGATCACTGGATAAGTTACTACCCTTCCTTTTGTTCAGAAATTATTACTCAAAAAGTAAAATTTTTCTAAAGACAAGTGTGAATGCTGCTGGACACAAACTGCGGGACCAATTTAGAATAGACATACACTGTTTATTGAACCCCACACTAAAAACTTTCTTGGGAGGAAACCCAAGTTGACTGTTTTTAACAGTACTGTACATGTTATATTACCTTAAATTCATTGATTAATTCATTTATAGATAATATTTCTAAAAGTTAAAATGTGATATTGTCTTTGTTGCAGTAGCCAGCATTAGTCTTGTATCTGTTCTCACAGTGATCGTTTCATTTTGCATTTTTCAGGGTTTTTTGCATTAAAATTTGAACAAAAAAATTTAACCATTAGTCATGGGTCCAGAGTGTAGTGCCCTTAATGTTTCAGGATGTGATGCCAAGAAGGTGTGAGGATTCTGAAACAAAAGGTCGATTGTTGTCGGCTTCTGCAGTTGCCCGCCATTATGATATCAAACCATATGCTGTATAAAAGAAATCTGAAAAGCCATTGCTACAGCTTCACCAGCAAGAGCAAAGACTTTGCATCATATGTGTGATACAGATCTATTGAAGCACTACTTTTTTGTGAGTGTAGGATTGCCATGAGATCTCGATAGACTCTATTATGATCAATTAATGAATTACTTCTCTCTCTTTTTGTTGGGCTATGATCTCTGAAAACATTTGAATTTTCAAGAAACAAGCCTGAATGCTACTGGATACTTACCAAAGGACCCATTTAAAATAAACTTACATTATATCGAATTCCTCACTGAGAACTTTTCGGGGGGGGGGGGGGGTTGAAAAAAACAGAAAAGAAACATAAGGAGTAAATTCTTACATGTTTAGCCTTCTAGTTTCATTGATACAGTCTGCATATGCAAACTCACTCGAAAACTGAAGAAAGCTATGTTGACAGTTTTAATGGCTGTTTTTAATGCCTATTTCTAAAAAATTTTATAAAACAAACAGTTAATTGAGGATTGTACTGGATACAGTTTTACATATTTTCTAAGATAATTCCTGGTAAAAATAAACTGTTAACTTCGTTGATTATTTGGAAAATTGTTCAGGTGTCTTATATTTGAAACTTCAAAACTGCAAGGTAGATAAAATATTTCTTCCCATGAAAACATTAGGATTTCTTTTGCCCAATAATACTTGGGAATGATGTGAAAAGAAATAGACATATTAAAATTTTTTCACAGAAATTTGTAAAGAAGTAGATGGCCTTGTGGTGTTGTACATATCATTTCATATGGAGTCAGTATAACTCTTTTTTTTGTTTTCAGTCTGGACAAAATCTCATGCAAGACTGGCTGTTGAGAATGATATGCAGATGTGTCTCTCTCTAATTCTTTTTCCTCAAGCATTTGAATATAAACTTGGATATTCATCTTCACACCTTCTTCAAAGGACAACAAAGGAGACTTTATTCTATCTAATAAAACTGCAGCCAACACCATTACCCCAGCAGATTTCTAGCTATTAAAATGAGCTCTACTGCTTTCAGAAAGCTCTCCAGCATTAACTACTTAAAATTTAGCTTTTGGGAATTTTTCACAGCCTGCAGAGTGTAAATATTCTCATCAGACAAAATTAGAACTTTGTCAGTGGCTCTCTGAATTTCCACCAACATTTTCTCCGCTCATTGTGTCATTTTTGTTTTGATGTTGCTGGAATCAAGTCACAATCTTTCCTTATGGTACACACTGAGTGATTTCTGCCTAGATTGACTTGCTCAAGGTTGAGCCAGTCTTGTTAAAAAAGTTCATGACATCATGAATTGTCTTTGGTCAAAAATTCAGCTCCTCCATCTCTCGATGGTCTTTCAGTCCAGCCCCATTCAATTCACCAATTTTGTCACATACTTGGATCCCACGCCAGATACCTGTTTAGTATAAACTAATGAAACTGTAAACATAGAACAGATGTTTGGGATACTTTGTGCTAAATTTCAAACTCTCAAGTTCAAACTTGAGTTTATAAGAGATAATTAAATGATGGCTAAATCTTAATGATACACTTTGTACATGTTAGCAGCATGAATATGCTTTGTAAACTTGTGTCAACATTGTGTTTTGGCAATTTTGTGTTCATATGGCACATATGATATGAAAGGAAATTCTAAATACATATAGACAGTAACTGCTGTTGGAAACTGAGAAAAATTAAGGAGACAGCCCATACCATGTTGACTGAATGTATATTCTGCTCAACAGGGACAAGTTATGGAAATCCAGGCTTAACAAGGAAATCAGAACAAATTGATCCAAATCCTACATTGTAACGTACCTAACATTTGGAAATTCTGTTTACTACCATCATTCAAAAATTTTGTTTTTTCACCATCACGTTTGGACATTACACTTCAAGAAGGTCGTAGAATAAATCAGCCAAAATGTATTTAGTACACAAATAACACGGAGTTCAATTTTCCAAGAAAGTTTTTTGAATGTTAATGACTCTTCAAACTATAGACAGTATCTTTACTATTGCTCATGTTTCATTGGAGTGTTGAAAGGTAAACAGCTTTGACTCATAATTTCATCAATGATAGAGTATCCTTTTTTCACCTGATAAATAAAAAGTAAAAATTCCTATACTTAAATTCCATTTAATTATGGTGGTTGAACAGTAAAATTTTGTGTATGACTAAATATGAATTATGCAATATATTGCAATTCATTGAAACAAAAACTACTGAGTTATTATAATATAATCACAAATAATGAATGAGTCTCTTGTTTTTCATTAATATTACTTTTTCTTTATTCACAGATAACAATTGTAGTGGAAAAACACACACCAAAGAAGGAACTAATTCTTGCAAAGTGTCTGGATCTTAATTTTGACATAGCACATAGAGGAAAACTTTGTTTGCAGAGTCTGTACATCAGCATTTTTACTAAATTCACTTTTGAGAGTAAACATGGAAACATACACTGGAGAGAATTCCTACACTCAAGTGTGCAAATCGGAGTTTTCACACAGTCCAAAATTGAAAAGCAACATGGGTTCACACACTGGAGAGAAACCATTTTCTTGTGAAGTTTGTGGATCAGCATTTTCACAGAGGTCCAATTTAAAAGTACACATACGGATACATACTGGTGAGAAACCATTTTCCTGCCAAGTGTGTGGGTCAGTATTTTCACAGAGTTCTGATTTGAAAGTACACATGCGAATACACACAGGAGAAAAACCATTTTCTTGTGAAGTGTGTGGATCAGCATTTTCAAAGAGTTCACATTTAAAAGTGCACATGCGAATACACACAGGAGAGAAACCATTTTTGTGTCAAGTGTGTGGTACAGCATTTTCACAGAATTCCAGTTTAAATAAACACATGCGAATACACACTGGAGAGACACCATTTTCTTGTCAAGTATGTGACTCAGCATTTTCAGATGGTTCTAGTTTACAAAAGCACATGCGAATACACACAGGGGAGAAACCATTTTCTTGCCATGTGTGTGAATCAGCATTTTCACAGAGTAATGATCTAAAAGTACACATGCGAATACACACAGGAGAGAAACCATTTTCTTGTCATGTGTGTAAATCAGCATTTTCCCAGAGTTCCACTTTGAAAGTGCACATGCAAATACATACAAGAGAGAAACCATTTTCTTGTCAAGAGTGTGGATCAGCATTTCCAAAAAGTTCTCATTTGAAAAGACACATGCGAACTCACACCGGAGAGAAATCTCACTCTTGTCAGGTATGTGGATCAGCATTTTCAACTAGTTATGATTTAAATATGCACTTACAAACACACATGGAAGAGAAAACATTGTAAAGTGAGTGGATGTACATTTTCTCTGAGTTACGGTTTAGAAATGCATATGGAAACACACAAGAAGGACCATTTACACTTGTCAAGTTTATGGATCAGCAATTTCAATGATTTCAGGGAATTATAATTCTGTGAATGTATAGATCATTTTTAACAACACAAATGGAAAAGCATGTTACTTCAAATGTTATTTTTCATTTAATGCGAAATTTTAAAAAAAACTTTTTTTTTGTACTTTATGTAAATAAAAAAAAAAGACAGCTATTTCAAAGTTTGCGAATTTGCCATTTAAATTATTTTGACTGATTTTCTTTCATTTATTTTTTACCATGAACCAAAAAGGCTGGGGTTTTTTTTTTTCGTAAAAGTCGTTCTTGGTTTGACACACCCAGCGTATGAACAGCATACAAAGGCTCTAAAAGTATAATTTTTTGGTACTATTTCACTTCTGCACCCGATTTTAAGACAAATGAAAGAAATTATCTCATTCTACAAAAAAAGAGCAAAAGTATTTTTACGAAAAATAATGTTAGAAGAATCGGATACTGCGATTTCACAAAAATAACGGAAATCATTTCACACAAAAAAGATTGCAACTCTTTAGAAAAAAACGCTCACACATCACAAGAAATGATGATATGTAGATAATCCAAGTTCATATTCAGCAGAAATTAACACAGTTGAATTAAAAGCATGTTTTTTGCTCTCAATCGTTGTCAAAATGGTTTGTTATTTAAAGCTAAAACTATCCTTGCAAATTTCTAAATTTTGTATACTCCTAATGTTATATTTATACTCATTTAAGGCCTATTTATCAAGTAAGGTAAGTTACTGAAACTCCAAAACAAATAGTTATCAAAAATTGTACATTTACTTATTTGTTCAGCTACTGTAAAATTTTATATACTAAATAAGAAAATCTAGCCAGAAGATTTAATTTCATTATTGTCTTAATTTCTTATGGATATCTTGCATCTTGCAGCTTTGGGGAATTGGCGCCAAAGCATTGTTTATGAATTTTAAAAAAATTAATGAAGTAGAATATTGTGTTTATCTTTATTTATGGCTATTTTTCACGAAAAAGAGAAAAAGATATTAGCATTGATTTTTTTTATAGTGATTTTTTATTTTTTTGATTAATTTAATTTTTTGATCTTCAGTGTTGTTTCAGTTTCATTCTTTCACTTACTCAAGGATCAGAATTTATGTCATTTTAATGAAGCAATTGTGAAGTTTTTTAAATAAAATTTTTGTTGTTTTTAATTGGACAATATTTTTCATGGATGGCTGTAACCAATTAAATTAAGTCTTGCCAATTGTGTCTTCAGTTTGTTACTGAGCAACTGTTGACCCCATTTTATTTACCTTGTCTTTCAGCGCTTTAACCCCCCCCCTATACTTGTCGACTGCTATCGTTAACATGATCTGTCAATCACTCAATTATCAATCACTGATTATACCAAACCCTACAATTGTAAAAGCTATATTTCACTGTTTTTTTTTTCATGCAGCATGTGACAGTGTTTCAATACATTTGGGTTGAGTAATGATGAAACTCATTTTTTCAAATTAAATTTTCACCATTCCCTGTGTAAATCATTTTTAGTAGATTTTTCAATTCCAGAATTTCCATTTTTTTTTTTTTTTTTTTTTTTTAAATTTTACCTGTCAATAAAAAAAATTGATTTATTGATTAAAAAGTAAACATTTTTTCAAAGTTTCTCATTGTTGTTAATTGAAATTTGTTTTTCTATTATTTTGACATTAATTTGGATTTTTTTCTTTCTAACAAGAACAAGAAGAAAACTTAGGAATACATTTTTTTGAATTTCATTCATGTTTAGAAATTAGGTGTTGAAGATTTCAAAAGTTCCATGGATCTACCTGTACTCAAATCGTTCATAATATCAAAAGGAGATAATCATTAATGCTGACTTATGTTGCTACTGCTGATGCTAACCTATTCCAGATATTTACATTTTAGTTTTCACAAACATATTCTATCTGGTCTAGGGTTAATGTCAGGGTTGAAATTGATAATAAAAGAATATATTATTACCATCAGTTTCATACTGCAAAAAAAAATTCTTGTACAGGCCTTTTTTCCATTAACACCTTGCCTTTTGTTTCATTGCATGAAAGAATTTTAATTCTTTCCTGCCTTCAAGCAGGATTCAATTGATATTGTTGCTGTTGATTATTTCTCTACATACTTTGATCAGTGAGACTGTATAACAGTCAAATGTCAAATAGATTTTTATCAGAAAAAAATACCAGTAGCTTAGAGTATTAGTTTGAATATTGAAAAAAGCTGAGAAGGGGAGAAAAAAAGAAATGGATGAAAATTCATAAGAACTCTATGGCCTTTTTTTTTGTTTTTTTTTTAGTAGTAGAATGTGTGTCTTGATGCATAGAAACATCAGTATTATTATCGTAATTCATTGCTTTTGTTTTTTCCTTCATTTAGAGACCATTTGGGCTTCTGCTTATTGATACAGTATTTTGGATTGTAGAGTGAATTTCTGCCCTGCAAAAGTACTATCTATATAGTTGAACCCATAAATTTAGCTTGAGAAAATGGTCTAAAATTTTACATAAATATATGCAATGTCTACATTGGCTTTGCTGACACTCATGACTTCATTTTATCTTTGGAAGCTTTTTGTCATTTGGAGAAAAAAGATTGGCAAAAAAATATAAGATAAAAACTGTTTACACCTTATAGAACTGGAGATAATTTTGAATATTATGTCAATGTTGCACTCAATGCATACAAACAAAACTAAATGTAGAAAATATTCCAATATCTTACTTGCAAAAACACCTAGATTTTAAGAGATTTTTTGAATTCTACTACTCATCAGATTTCAATGAAATTCCCAGGACTCATCTAATGAAGGACAAGATTTATTTGAGATAAAATTCCATTCCTCAGGGATTTTTTTTTAATTATTTAAAAATTGTTCAAATAATTCAATTATCATAGGTTATAACATGGTTTGCTTTTCTTTTCTTTTTTTTTTAATAAATAACAATATAGCAATTCTTGGCCATCTATTTGACAGTAATTTACTTTCCCTTGCATCTCTGGATTGAATAGAACTTGGCTATGATTAAAACAAATTTCTTTCAAATTTATAAAAGTTTTTTTTTCCCTGTATTATCTTTTAGAAAATAATTTAATAACAATGCTGTACAGTGGAAAGACTGAGCAGTCATCAAGAATCAGTCCTTTGTATACAAAAAAAATGCATCACTATCATAATGTTTGGAAATTTGGAGAGAACAAAGTCCATTTTTCTGCATTCTACACATTTTCTTCCAGCAAAATAATTTTCAAACCTTTCCCTACTAATATACACTTGAATTCATTGAAATATCAACATTTTATCTCAGTTCAAAAAAATAAAACTTGAATAATAAAAAAAGCCTCCTTGATGAACCTATCAGACTTTTGCTTGATGTAAGAAAATGTGAAGAAGACAAGTTATTGGAACACTGTCACCCCACAAATGGCTGACAAACCAGCAAAGTGGACTACGCATTTTTTTGTGCTGGAAAATTTGCAAGATTACATCACTAGGCACCACAATCATTTGAGGACCAACAATGCCCAAATCTTGTGTCTAATCTTTTTAGATTTTTAGTTCTGGTACATGTGCAGGCTATGCTGATTCATTTATGCAAGGAACAGATATTCTTCAGTCAGTTTGATTTCATGATGATTTGAAGTTTGACCCAATTGCACTTATTTAGTTGTTAAAATGGTGTAGTGATTCCCAAAGGTGTCGATATACCCCTCTTTGAGATGCTGAAAAGGAGACATTGGAATCTTTTGTACAATATCTTTGGTTATAAAAACAATGCTTGAATATGTCCTTCTCTTTCAATAAAAAGAATAGGGTAAAAGTAAGAATTTCTGTTTTTAGATTATATCCCATTTAATTATGTTTGTTGAATAGTAATTTAATGATTGTGTTTATGTCTGAACATGAATAATGTGGTACGTTGCTGTTCATTGAAATAAAAACTGAGTTATAATATTATTACAAATGAAATATCAATCTCTCGTTTTCCTTAACAATACTTTTTCTCCATTTACAGATATCAATTGTTGTGGAGAACAAACATTTTCCTATTTGAAAAGTTACATGGAAAAACAACCCTAAAGAGGGAACTTATACTTTCAAAGTGACTGGATCTGCATTTTGACAGAGCACATATCTAAATTGAATGTAGGTAAACAAAGGAAAGGAACCTTATGCTTGCAGAGTCTGTACATCAACATTTTTGCTAAATTCATATTTGAAAGTACACTGGGAAACACACACTGAAGAGAAGTCCTACATTTATCAAGTATCCACATCAGAATTTTTGAAAAGTTCAAAAATTGAAAGATACAAGTGAATACATACGCGAGAAGAAACAACTTTTTTTTCAAGTGTATGGAAAAGCATTTTCAGAGAGTTCCACTTTGAGACTACACGTGAGTACACACAGGAGAGAAACCATTTTCTTGTCAAGTGTGTGAATCAGCATTCTCAGATAAATTCACTCTGAATGTTCACATGTGAAAACAAACAGGAGGGAAATTATTTTCTTGTCAAATGTGTAGATCAGCATTTTCATAGAAAGCCCATTTAAATAAACACATGCGAATACTCACAAGAGAGAAAACATATTTTTGTCAAGTACGTGGATCAGCATTTTTTTGATATTTCTCATTTGGAAAGACATGAAAGTACACACTGTAGGAAAATCCTGTGTGGATCAGTATTTTAGCAAGTTACAATTTTTAAAATGCTTATGCAGACATACACTGGGGAGAAACATTGTAAAGCGTGATAGCATTTTCAAGAAGTTCCAGTTCAAAAATCCATTTGGATGCACACTCTAGATGGATCCTTATATCATGTTTGTGTGACCACAAATATTCTTTCTTATTTCCATGCAAATTTAGGAAAAACATTTATATTTCATGTCAATAAAATGAGTACAGTATATTAAAGTTTAAGGATTTGCCATTGCCAATATTTAGACTGATTTTCTTTCATTCATTTTTATTGTTTTATACCACAATATTATGGTTTGGAATTCAGAATAAACAAGTATGAGCTGCAAGTTTGATTTTCAGCCCAAACTACTTAGTCTATTTGAAATTCCAGTAGTTTGATGTAACAGCTACAGACTGGATTAGCTGAAAATGGTCTTGATAAAGGGAAAGAAAATTAAAGTATTTGTGAATGTGAAATTATCATAATTTTATGATTTTGGGACAAAAAATCAAAACTAAGAATTGAAATGTATAAAACACAGTATGTATCCGTATATATATGATAAAGTATTGGTATGGATTAATGGTTAATCCAACAATATGAGATTTGAATGACTGTATTTGAAAACTTGTTAAAACAAATAAAGTATTTTATTCCAATATTTTGTTCATATCAAAGAACTTCGAAGGAAATGAGCAGCAAACTAGGAAACCAGTGTTATTAAGTCTATTGTGAGCTGTGTGAAGGTGGATGGTAAATATCATTTAATTCTATTTACACTGAAAAAGTTGAAAGTACAAATTTAACAAGGTAACATAAAGCCTAAAAGGTTAATAAATGGTCATATATAAAAATTTAATGTAACATCAGCATAAAATGAAGGTTTTTAAAAAAAAACATCTCATTATAAACAATTCCATTTAAACTAAAAAAGTCAAAAGACTCAAAATCCAAGTTTCAGCTGTAAGCTTTTTTAACATTAAAAACGAAGTTATGAGGTATCGCATGCAAGTATACAATGATATTTTGTAAAAATCTATTTTCTTTTGATGCATTCTGCTGAGTCATGGTGCAGTTTTCTTTTGAGGATACAATGTCCTTCCAGCCAAGTTTTGATTTATGTAAACTTAATTATAGTTTTGTTCTTTCTAAGACTTTCTGTGAAGGGCCATATTTAGGTAATGTGCAGCAGCTTGCAGTCTGCTATCTTTTGATTTACTTGTTTGTTTTTGGTAAATAATCTGAAACAGTTTAAATAAATATTCCACATGAAGTTTTTAAAAAATGAGTTTCACAGACAATTTTATATACCTTGAAAAGGTTAAAAACAACACACACCCTACTCCCACACCACCCCATATATATATATATATATATATATATATATCAATACCTATCCATTAGATGCTAGACACCACCTGTCCATTCTGAAAAAAGAATTTTTTAATTCTAAAAAAAGCCCACAGCCAAACAAACTTTTCCTGAAAACAAACTATTTTCATCCTGACCCCCACCTCTCACTACCCCTGTTGTTGCTGTTATTAATATTTGTACATATGCAGTTTGAATGAATGTTATGAGCTGAACAGATGTGTTTCTGACTTCTCTGTCATAAGAAGAAACCCACCAAGACACTCAGGTACAAGCTGGTTGTAACTGATGCCTGGAGAGCACACCACTGGCAGACATGGTATCAGAAAGTGAAGCATAATTCAAGGAAGAACTTAGAAATAAAAAAAAATCAACAGTATCATTTTATTTGAAAAAAAGAAGATAATAATGTCTATGCTGTAACCACCAGACAATTTCGATTTCTTGAACACTCGTGGGTGGCTGTCATGGAGGCAACGATTCATGCAATATCATTCCACTTCTAAATCAATTAAAGAATCAAGCAATACATTATTACATTTGATGGGAAGAGAAGCCTAGAAAGTTTTCAATTCATATCCTTTTAAGAAAAAAAAGGAAGAGAAAAATTTTGATGTGATTCTTAGGAAATTGACACATACTACACCCTCTAAAAAAAATGTAATGCACAAATATGCAAGGTTCCACTTTCAAACAAAAAGTTAGCATACTGATGAAAATTGTACTGACTAGAATCAGGGAAATGGGAAAACTTTTGGCTCTGATCCATTTATGTGACTGATAGGTAGTTGGGCAGAGGAGATTAAACATGGAATGCCATGTAACATGTCCAAGTGTATTAATAGAATAGCCTATTGAGGTGTTACTACTGGTTGAAATGTGGTTCTGTATCATTTCAACCATGTGTATAAAGCTAATCCATTTGATTATTTAAAGGAAAAAACAAATTGATGGATGCAAGATGGTATATGACATGGAAAAATCAACTTTAAACTTAGTGGAAAAAAATGTAAAATTCTTCAGTTGAATAAGTTGGTAGAAAATCAACTTGAAGAGATTTTTCTGTGTAATTAGTATTCTTAAAGATGATATAATGAGTTGGTTTACATGCAGTCTAAGATTAAAATCAGTGCAACATATTTCATATTCACATGGGTGAATACTCAATAGTAACATGAACAACCAGTTATGTCAGTTATTATACTTACTGATCCCCCATTGTTAAATATGTTTTTTAGGTATACTATGTAAGTAAGCCCCTGTGTTTCAAAAAATTAAATAGTGTTTAGTATGAAATAACATCCATATATAATACATTATGATAATACCCTATATAAAATCACAAACTACATGTAATATGATGTAAGCAATATATTAAAATTGAAGCTGAAAGGGAGGTGGTGTACAACACTGCTGGGATGCTATGTTGATACAACTGTTCTGTTTTTAAATCCCCAAAATTGTTACATGATAAACAACTGATGATCTCAACAAGGGAAGAGTTACATATAGTAAAATGATATCAAATTATGTGTAAAACAAAAAAAAAACACTGAAGAAATTACACAGATTACATCAGTAGATTTGGGGAAATAAGTGACTGAAGTGATACAAAGATTTTTAAAAAAGTTTTTTAATGTTTTCAGTGTTTAAAGCTATAGAGCTTTCTAGGATATGAATATATATATATATATATATATATATATATATATTATTGTGTCATCCGCAGACAGCTGTTTTGATGTATTACATCTCTTCAGTGTGGCTATGGACTTTCCGATATCCTACCTCTGAACTACAGAACTAGACAGGCTGAATTTAAGCAATATATTTGAATTACATAGAAATATATATATATGATGATGGACATGGGGACGAATTGTCTACTTTACTTTATGATTTAATGGTGTTGTTTCATGTTGATTAAAAGAAATTTAGAGCGCTGCCTGCCCTGTATTATGGTCTCATTCTTTCTATTTAGTAGGTGTTCCTTGGGTGTTTTGCGATTCTTGTAAAATTTAGAATTTCAAATTTTTCATTAAGGCAGAGATTGCATGAATTTTCTAAATTTTGGCATGTATTAGATTGTCTAAGGATTTTCCACTTGACTTTTGGTTTGTGGTTCATTTGGTGTAGTTTCCAGTCGTGGGCAGGCAGGGACGTGCTGTTTTTGTGTCTTTCGTTTGTAAACGATGATATGTGGTTGGCTTGTCTAAGCTTAAAAGGTGTGTTCGATATGCCGATGTAATATTTTATATCTAAGGCTGTTTTTGTATCTTTCATTTATATATATATATATATATATATATATATATATATATATATATATATATATATATATCATGGTTAAAATAATGGTGGAATTATTAAAGACTTTGAAAATAGCTAGTTGTTTACCCAAAAGTGCTGGGTATGATAACACTTTTGGATAAGTATTATACTCTTTGGATCCATACATTTATTTTCTTGTCTAAAACAATAAAAATTAGATAAAAACTCGACAAGTTGCTCTTTGTCTATCACATCCAACCAGACATCCTTATATATACATAGACAGGTGTGTGTGTGTGTGTGTGTGTGTGTGTGTGTGTGTGCGTGTGCATGTGTGTGTGTGTGTGAGAGAGAGAGAGAGAAAAGAAAATTTAGTGCTCTGCAGTGAATCTGAGATTCCTGCTAGGGGGTGTAGACCATTTGATGATTGTACCCACCGGCATGAAACTCCACAAAGCACTGAATTTTCTATTAGCACTTATTTATGTACAATCTATCCTTGATATCAAGCACTCTCCATTTTATAGAGAATTCAAGCCTCAAATTTGACTCACTCGAAAAAAAAAAAGCCTGGGATTGAAGTTCTATATCATTCTATCTACCAATCTATACTTGACATTCAGTCAAAATCACTAGATAGAAGAAAAACCGCACTGACTCCCTAAAAAAAGAATGTAAATGCAAACAAGCCCAAAAAGGGATCTTTCTAATTAAAAAAAAAATAACTGGCGACCAAGCTGGATACTTATATGGAATTTTTGAAACACAAAACCTAAGCTCTCCCTCACCAATAATTTTCCAAATCCCTACCCCAATCTACTACCTTTCGAAAACACTTCATAACATTATCTTCCAACATGTGCCCACTAATTATAGCATTAAATCTGAGAATCTCTACAGATATTAAAAACAGTCCAACCTTCTCCCCATTGAAAAAACTATTGATATTATTTGCAATTGTGTAAGGAGATACACTTCTCTACCATCTCCCATTATTAAACCAGCTTTTCTCGAAATACTATTATATGCATGCAATACACAAGTTCCCTTCTGTGATACCATGGGTGTTGTAGATTTCTCAAGTATACGATGAGTATGGAGGACTATGAAGATGGATATTGGTGGCTTGGGAAGTTTCTGCCCAGAAATTGAGAATCTGTTGTTGGATAAATTTTACATGGAATAGGCAAATTGACCATCTTCCACTTGCGGGTTTACAGGTGAATGTGAATCATTTTATTGGTTGACGTTGTCACATGGGATGAATGGTAATACCGCCCCCCCTCAACCAAGGGAGAAATCTGAGGAAAAGTATTCCCCGAACCCCTCCCTGACTTCAAGAAGAGGTATAGATATGGACAAATTGTTATCTTAACAGAACAAGAACAGAGAGTGGATCAGGGTGGTTGTCACTGGTCAGCTGTTGGGCAGGTGGTCAGTAAGATGTTGAATTCGCTGTAAGATGGTGCCCGAAACCCGCTTGAAGAGATATCTTGTGGGCCCAACCATACCTGGATCTATCCAAGAAATCTAAGACAAAGTTAGATATGATAATCTTGGGACAGGTATTGTTCATGCCTTTAATCTGCCAGGGGTCTACCAAATCATTCTGCATGAGAGATTTTCAGATCAGCTTCTTCAATTATTAAAATTTTTATTATCAAAAATTACACCATGAATGTTTGATTTCACTTTTATCTTCTTCATTTGTATTCCGTTACCAAACATTTCTACATCAACACTGGAGACTTCATTAATACTCAAACCAAAAACATATGTATAATATGTTGAATGAGAAAGGCTTATCAATATGTTCATTTCCAAATGCTAGATGATATTTCCAATGACTAGGAAATGACTGAGAAGGAATCTCACAAGGTTGGCAAGCTCATTGACCAGCTCAGTGCAGGGCCCTAGTAATAATCTTTCTTGTTACTTTCATTTTAGTGGCTTCAAAATTATTGTTGAGATCCTAAGTTGTAATATTTGGGTTATTTTCAACATTTCTTAGAAGATTATGTTCTGCTCTGGTTGATTGTTTCTTATTCGATGTCCAGATTTATTTCGATCTGTATTTTCTCTCTTGAACTTTAAAAGGTGTTGTGATATGAATTATTACAGTGCAATTGAAATCGTCAGACAAAGCATTTTTCAAGATTTTGCTGTATGTTGTGAAACTTACATTACAGAAAGTTATTCTTGTGTAGACATCTGCATAACACTGCCTCCACCTAGCAGGAAAACTCAACTCCAATAATGTTTGAAATTTTATTCTTCATAAACTAAAGAAACTAACTGTATCAATAATTTCAATCAGCAGTGTGTGTGTGTAAATATATATATATATATATACATATGCAGATTTTCCACTTGTTCCAATATATATCAAGATTTTTCACTCGTCCCAATATGTCGGATTCTTTAAGCTATGCTCTGTTACCTTAGACCCATAATAGTTGTTACATTTGCTCATAGAAATGTATTTATAAAACAAATTTACTAACTGTTATAGAACAGAACAAAATGAAAAAATGAAATATCAGATATTTCCTCTGAGGAAGCCTGGACCTGGGTTTTCTGTTTGTGCATTACTCTGGAATGCATCTGGATCTCTGTGCCAAGATTAATTGAGAAATGGTGATATTGATTCAAGACAAACAAACAAACTTTAGTGCTTATATGATAATATATGTAGTTGATGCTTATTACAGTGATGTGTTACAGATGAATTATGCTAAGATTTAGCTGCTTATCATTGAATAAAACAGAGGTAAACTATGATTTACTCGTAAGCATCTGCTGGTGAAATGATTGCAGAGAAAACTGTATGTTGTTTATATGTTTGAGATTTGGGAAATGGGATGGGGATCTTTCTGTGTTGTGGATTGTTTAGTTGGAGTAGAGATGAGGTATTTGTATCTGCGTAGATGAGAGTCATAAACATATGCAGAACTGAAAATAATTATTATGATATTAATCAATGACATCAAAACAAACCATGATAAATCTTTCTGGATATTTAGAAAGTTTAACTCATTATGGCTCAAGTTTCCAAAAGTAGAGGCATACTAGCCTTAGAACTCAACATTTAAAATATTAACTTTTACCTAGACTCAAATGCTAAACTCAGGTATTGGTGGGAAACACTCATTTATGTCAGCTACAAGGGAGAACCAAATGAATATTCACATCTTAAAAACCACATGAGTCGGACACACAGTGAAGATCAACCTTACTACAGCTATGATGTCTTGCATGACTCGTTTGCTAACTCTTGCTTGATGATGAGTCTTTCCTCTTAGATAGCAGCAAAGACAAAATTTAAATTCTATCAATTCAGTATTTGTTGATTCTAAGTTTTAAAAAACTGTGTAAGAAATCTGAGAAGTTGTTGAGTTTGAGGATTCCATTGAGTGAATTTTGATTTTGGTGTTTTACAGACTTCAGTATTGGGACCTTTGTTATATCTTATATTCATAAATCATTTACCAGAAATTATAACATCATTTGTGAAATTATTTGTAGACAATGTTAAATTACTTGTCAAAGCATCATTGCAAGATACAAATCAATCTTTATAGTTTGTCAAAGTGGGAAGAAACATGGAAATTAAAATTTAATGTTGAAAAATACAAAGTTAATGTTAATTCAAAAAATACCACATTTGAATATACACTAAATGATTTGAGAATTGAAAAGATAATCGAGGAAAATGATTTAGGAGTGTTTTTTAATAATTTGTTTAATTTTACAAATCATATTCTATTGTCTGTATCAAAAGTGAATCAGAAATTTGGATGGCTGGATTATTAGAAATATTCTCTGAAAAGATTCATATTTTATTGGTAGAATATACACGACATTGATTGGACCTTATATAAACCACTCTACTCTAGCTTGGGCACTGGTAGCTTAGAATGGGAACTGAAATTTAAACCTAAGATTAGAGAGCATAAAACAGAAAGTAAACAAACTAATATATAGAATAAAAGATCTCGGTCATAAAGAAAGGTTGAACAACTTTGCTGAAGAGAAGAATGAGGGGGATTTGATTTAGACATTCAAAATAATTAATGAAACTTCTATATATGGTACACCAGTCTCTAACATCTCTTCCTGAACTGGAAATCTATTGACAGGACAGATTTCAAAAACTAAACAATTGGATATTTCCTCTAATGAAGTAATATATTTTTGGAATAAATTGCCTGGCTATGTTAAAAACAGCAATAGTGTGCAGAGTTTGATAAATAATCCAAATGACTTTTGAAATTATAGAAAGAACAAGAACATATGAGGACATTTTTTTTATCTGTCTGATGAGATTTTCCAGAGTGTCTGATCTGTGAATTGTGTTAAATTATAGATGTTTGTATTTATGTGTGTTTGAATACTTTCATGAATCATATATTTCTAACGAAGTTGATGAGTAAATATTGTGTATGTTTTGAGATGCCCAAAGAGGCATGATGACTTGATAAATATAATGAAAACAAAAATATTCAGATTTTTCTTGATATTTTTATTAATTATATCCCTCGACTGCCATGTTTCAATTATCTCCCTTAACTTTCTTAGTTTCTATGAATTATTTCCCTTTACTTTCGCTCTTCCAAGAACATTTTACATCGATTGCAAATGTCGACTGTTGAGGTCCAATTCAAACAGAAAAAAAATTTAAGTTAATTTAGAATTACACGTTTTATTTTCATTTTTGCTCTTTTTTTTCCATTGCTCTCCCCTAAAATCAAGTCGGACGAAAGAGAACAGAAAGTAGTAAGTAAAACGATTTACTTCAGTTTCTTTGTTTTGAAAGACCTGTTTTATGGCAATCATTGGTTTGACGTATATAAAACCTACCGGTCTTCACCAGCATACAAAGGCTCCGATAGTATAATTGAATAGGATATTCGTAAAAGACTAATGCAATAATGAAATTAACGCAATTCTCCGGAATTGGGTCATTAGTACGTTTTTTAGATATTTTGCAAGGGAGATGACCTGGATAGACGTTATACATGATTAGCTGCTGCTGTCTGGTCATTATAAATGACAAAAATGATTTTTACCATAGATCAGATAAGGTTATTTTCGATCTAAAAATATTGTTTAGAGTTGATACGGCTTTGGAAATAAGTCTGCAGTTCAGGGATAGGTTTTGGTGAAGTGATCCTAATTCTCCAATTATTATCAGTGTTATTTTGTTATCTGTAAATTAAATGTACCAAATGGCCATTTTAAAAACAAATCTAGCCACATTTAGCCATTCATGGCAGTATTTGATGCAAGGATAGCCCAAAATAATGAATTGTTTTCTTTAGTCAATTGCAACCTCAAGCCTAAATCATATCCTTTGTAAATTTATTAAATAGTGTTTTGGATGTTCAGAGTTTTTTGCTCTCATTTTTCTGTAATAGTTTCTGTAAAGAGAAGCATCTGTTGAGAAGTTATTTCCCTTGTAAAATACTGACATGACGTTATAAAGAAACTATTCCAAAGAATTACTAAAATGAAAAGCCTGTCTTTTGTTCTATTTTAGATAAAGCATCCGACATGCCTAAAGACAGTTTACCAGCGTTGCCAAATTAGCCATTTTCCTGCTAGATATGGCTGATTTTCGCTAATTTGGTTGATAGAAAGCTTCAACAGCTGAATAAATATGGTGAGTTTTAAAAAAGTAAATTTACAATTTTTAATTTTGATTTGTTCCGGAGTCTTAGTATATAGTTATTTTATTTGATAAATGGGCTTTAAATGTGTATGAATATAACATTTGAAATGTTTGAAATTTATCCTGATTTTAGCCATTTGCAATTCTGATGAAGAACAAAAAACAGGCTTTTAATTTCATTATTGTATTAATTTTTGATGAATATCTTGTTCAATTATTCTTTTGATAGATATTTGCTTTAGGTTCATATACTGTATCATGCTTAAATTATTCAAAATATCAAAGTGAGCTAATTATTAACACTGACATGTGGCTGCTACTGATGCTAACCCATTCCGAACATCCTCATTTTAGTTTTACAAATATATTCCATCCAATGTAGGGTTAGTGTTTGGGCTAAGGTTAAGTCAGGATTTTGTTTGTAGTTGCAATCAACAACAAAAAAGATTAAATATTTTCTCCATGTTTATAAAACTAGAAATAATATACATTTGCAATCAATTTCAAAAATTCATGGAAACATTTTTTTCTTTTCATTTCTGATATTGTTTCTCCAAATGAACTTGTGCATATAAGTACTGAAAAGTGATTTGAAAGTTCCGAATTGTCTGTGAAATTTGAGAATCAACTGCAGCAACAGTCTAATCATTCAGTGTCATTGATTATCTCCCTTTGATATTTCGAACGATTTGAATATAATGGAGTTTAAGGACGTGAAGCAAATATTCACCATACTTTTTGATGGAAAGTTATATTTTGGAGACTCTCTATGCTGGTTAGACATTGCCGTTGGTTTATGTATGTCAAACCAAAGATTACATTTTTTTTTTTTCTTTTTTGTAAAAAGAGTGGACATTCTCCTAGTTTTCTGGTCTAGATCAGAATGCATCTTCTGCAGCCATTAGTTCAACATCAAAGTGTAGTAATGTTCTTCTCAAGCCAACTAAATGTAATCTTCACTTTCCTTTTTACATTTTAAACTTTATTATGACTGTATATTGATTGTTTTCTTTTCGAATCTTACAATAATTCAAATACAAAACACAGTAATCTAATTTTAAAAAATACCAACAGTTGAAATGGTTTTAAATAATTAAGTGAAATCAAATGACTTTGTACTTTTTCAATGTGGTTAGGGATGGAATTTCGAAATTGAAAACTGTAATGCTATGTTTCATGGTTTTCAGTGACGGCAATGAATAAAATTCATAACTTGTTTCTGTCCTTTGAAAAATAAATTCTGATTGAATTAAAATTCATGAAGAAAACAATTGGAATACAATCAGAAAAACATTTAAAATTGAAAATGGGAAGTTGATGTGCACAAGCTTTTGTTTAGACAATCCAACCTCTTCTTTCCTATCCCTGACATTATCACAATGTTCCACCTGTCATTCTATGGCTTCCTCCTGGTGTAACATGTAAATGTAGAATGAATTGGCTGAAACTTTGTGTTAACATAAAGATAGGGAGATGAGATGGAATTGTCTGAACAAAAGTTGTTTTGTGGTAGTGCATGTATATTTACTTCCCTTGTAAAGGTTGTTATCTAGGCTTCTATTTTTTTTTTCTGAGTGTTAACCAAAGTGAATCTTGACTGCAAACTTTTCTATCTTATCTGTCCATCTTGTGTCTGGTTGTTCCCTACTGCTTTTACTGTTCCATTGGCATTAATTTACTTCTTTAATGTTTGCTTTGATCTTATTTGCTTTAAAAATGCATACACACACACACACATATATATATATATATATATATATATATATGTATTCAGTAGTCCTTAGAATTTTGTGGGGGATCAAGGCGCTGACCTCTTGTGAAAATGAAATCCCACAAATAACTTTTGAACACCCCCCCCACACACACACACAACTAATTCTCATAATCTGCAGTAAAGCTCTGAAATGTGCACACAATCCATACACAAACAATAGACTAACAGGTAATCACAGAAGAAAGAATTATTTGCTTGAAGTATTTTTGGTGATTTTGTTTTTTGTTTTTTTCATTAAAAACGTTTTTTTATAAAAAAAAAAATGAAGGCCACAGAGATCAACTCAAAGTTTACAGCATTTTCGTTTGTTTTATTACTAATTAAAAGTGTCATTCTAGACATAGTCGGATGCAGCCCTTATCCATTTTTTCATGTGTTTATTCCTCTGATGCCTTCTTTAATTGCAAAAAGCAAGAAAAACCTTCAACAAAATATTTCAATTTTTTTCTCATAGGTATGTGAGAGTAGCTTCCCTTTATTCAAGAAAATGCAACCCCACCAAAAATTATGTTCACGAATTTCATATCTACAAAATTTGAAGGATACTTCTTTGTCACAAAAAATACAGATTCCACCATTATTGATAGTATGTCACAGAATAATGAGAAATAATTTTTTTTAAATTTCAAAAATAGAATTATCCTTTGAGGAATTTGATTCAAAGGAAATTTCTTAATTTAATGATTAATTGACTGGATTTTTTAAAAAAATATTGTTTACTTTCGCTGAAATTTTTGTGAAAAATATGTTCATTTACCGTGGGTGTAACCGCTGTAAGTGCATGTTTGTTTTAAATGCATTTTTTTCATAAATCATTGGAAATATTAATATTTAATTGAATATTTGGCAGCTACTTTTTGTGATAGCTACTGATGAATCCAGGGGGAGATGATTCAAATTTCTCAATAACGTTTTAAATGTACATCCATACTTGATAAAAGATATCATTTATAATTTTTTTTAATCAAAAAATTTTTGGAGAAAAATGCGTAAAAGAAACTTCACATTCATCGATCATTAAAACGCTGTTGTTATTTGATAACGATGTTTCAGTAGTATCCAAGCAGCATGATATTTTCTTGGAAAATCTGAGAATAAACTGTTAGAAAAAGGTTCCAATAGATATTTCTTTTATTCATTCCAAAATTCTTCACTATATTTCAATTACAAAAGTAATTACATAGTTTCCAAACAAAATTTTCTTAGTTCTATTGTTGTTTTTATTCATTTCAGGACATATCTAATAAAAATTTCTATTGATTTAATTTTTTCAGGGACTCATCTTTATAGAAATGTAAATATTTTTGGTATCCAAACGATATATTATCAATATGTCATGAATTTAGAAAAGATTGGAGATGATTGACACTTCAATGAATATGCCTATTAGTTTTTCTAAATATCTTTTTTCACAAAGAAATTCATTTGTAAATGAATAATGCCAAAAATTTTATTGAAATTAATTATTTTATTTGTTGAAATTTTTAAATAAGTGTGTATGGCTAAATTTCTCTAATGCAAATTATTACATTACACTGGTTTACTCCATGTAAACAAGTTTCCATAGACAAATACCTCATAGTTTATATTATCGACCCAAATAATTTTTATCAGAAAATTTTGTACAATCTAAACTCTTATTATTAAAACAAAAATTATTATGCTAAAATTCACAGGTTGCAAGGTGTGGGCATTTTTATCAACATATGTCACTCCATTATCAAAAGTCCATTAGTAGCTATACAGTGTATAATTGCTGTTGAGACTAAATGAATGTGAAAGATAGTTCATTGATATAATATTACTTATTTAGAGGTTTATTCCAATCATAGATAGAATTTTAAATTTGATAAGAATAATCTTCAATAATAGTCATAGCCTTCTCTGTGGAACATTGATCAAAAGGCATTTCAGAAAAACAACTGTACTAGCTGAAGAAGGAGATTTTTGGTCTCTAATCTAGTTTCTTGCTAAGTGGTGTGTGTTTGGCTGTGTGTTGGTTATTGCTGAATCAAAATGCAGACAGCAAAAGAAATGAAAACAAAAATATTTTAAGAAGGACAACAAGTGTGGATTATTGTAAAAAAGCAGGATGGTTTATATACTGGAAAAGATGAGTCTTGCTAAGAAAATCTGTTTTCTTTGACTAATCTTGTCTGTGGAAAGTCATTAAGATTTCATTTTCTTTTCATTTGAAGAATTCATTCTACTCAATTTTATTAACTGACTCTCATCAGATTCAGCAAAAAAATTGCAATAGAAAATAATAAAATTTGGATCAAGAGAAAGTGTGATGGAAAAAGATTTTGGAGTAATGATTTATGATAATCTATCTAATGAAATAAAACTGAAAATGTATGAACATGAATTATGTGATATGATGCTGTTCATTGGAACAAACTTATAAAAATATAAAAAATAATGAATGAGTCTCTTGTTTTCATTAACAATACTCTTTCTTTATCCACAGATATCAACTGCAGTGGAAAAAATGCATGTCAAAGAGGAAATATATTCTTGCAAAGTGTTTGGATCTGCATTTTGACAGTGCTCAAATTTAAATTGGGTGTAAGGTCACAAAAAAGAGAAATTTGATGTCTGCAGAGTCTGTGCATCAGCAGTTTTACTGAATTCACTATTAAAAGTATACATGGAAACACACACTGGAGAGAGTTCCTACACTTGTCAAGTGTGCAAGTCAGTGTTTCCATACAGTTCGAAATTGAAAAGACACATACGAACACACACAGGAGAGAAACCATTTTCTTGTCAAGTGTGTGAATCAGCATTTTCAGAAAGGTCCAGTTTAAATAAACACATGCGAGTACACACAGGAGAGAAACCATTTTCTTGTCAAGTGTGTGAATCTGCATTTTCAGAGAGTTCCACTTTGAAAGTCCACATGCGAATACACACAGGAGAGAAACCATTTTCTTGTCAAGTGTGTGGATCTGCATTTTCGAAGAGTTCCAGTTTAAATAAACACAAACGAATACACACAGGAGAGAAACCATTTTCTTGTCAAGTGTGTGGATCAGCATTTTCACAGAGTTCTCATTTGAAAGTGCATATACGAATACACACAGGAGAGAAACCATTTTCTTGTCAAGTGTGTGCTTCAACATTTTCAGATAGTTCCCATTTGAAAAGACACATGCGAATACACACAGGAGAGACACCATTTTCTTGTAAAGTGTGTGGATCAGCATTTTCACAGAGTAACGATTTAAAAGTACACATGCGAAAACACTCCGGAGAGAAACCATTTTCTTGTCAAATGTGTGGATCTGCATTTTCTCAAAGTTCCAATTTGAATAAACACATGCGAATACACACAGGAGAGAAACCATTTTCTTGTGAAGTGTGTGGATCAGTATTTTCACAGAGTTCCGATTTGAAAGTGCATATGCCAATACATATGGGGGAGAAACCACACTTTTGTCAGGTGTGTGGATCAGCATTTTTAGCAAATTGCAATTTAAAAAAGCATATGCAAACACATACTGGAGAGAAAACATTGTAAAGTGTGTGGATCAACATGATCCCATAGTTCCATTTTAAAATGCACTTGGAGACACACTCACTAGAATGACACCCCCCCTTTAGATTTGTTTACTTCGTAGATCAGGCATCTTCAATGAATTCAATTTTGAAAAGTCACATCTGAACACTTTGCTAAAGAGAAAAATGGATTTGTGGATTGGCATTTTTATGGAATTCAAATTGGAAAAAATCATACAAACTCTCTGGAGAGAAACCATTTTATTGATAAAGTATATCTTGATAGGGTAAACCATCAATTCAACAAATTAATTGAAGAGAGTGGGTGTTTGTTAAATCTGAAAGTCCATTAAATCCCTTGTTTTGTTTATAAGAAGCAAATTTGGTAATTCACTGCATTTCATGAACATCATTGCCCCTCGTTTTTTTTTACCTTACCTCTTCAAATGACTAATGTTACATCTGTATAAAATATCAAATAAAAACAATTGTGCAACCTTTCCTTGCTTTTCATAAGAGAGTTTTTGGAAGAGATATTGTAAATGTAATTTTGTACTGTACTTAGAAGGACCGTGAGTAGTTACTTTCTTTCTCATTACTTTGGCTCAAGGTAGTTGTAAATTTCTGATGAGCACACATTTTTCATTGGAAGATTTCCAAAAGGCTGTCAGCGCTTAGATCTGCGACACCTGTTGGAGTTTCTTTTTATTTTAGTTTTGTTTTTTAGTAACAAAATTTTGTAAACCTCAGTTATCCATATGTATTTTACAGTTTCTCAATTTTTTTTTATTTCTTAAATCTCCAGAATAGCTCATGTGTGTTTCATTTCCTCTTGGTGAATCATACAATATGACAAAATGTTTTAATCAAAAAGTGATTGTAGACAGAGTTGCCAAATTAACCATTTTTGGCTAGATTCGGATGATTTTTTTTTCTGATATAGCAAATAAAAAGCCATGATTGCTGAAAATAATAAGCAAGACATTTGTCACTTGGAATATTCAGAAAAGATTTTATTTTTTACAAAAATATTGTTGCCAGTATGAGAAAATTCTTAATTCAGAAAAAAAAATTGATTCAGTATGTCCTTTCTTCAATTAACAACAAATGAAGAAAATTTAGAATCTTGAAAAAGAATCGGACCATAACATGAAATTATCAAAACATGTGAACAGTGATATAATGATCAAAAGTTTGTAATTTTTCTAATTACAAAACTTTGAAGATTATATCTTTCATTACTTTTTATTATTCTTCAAGTTTAACATCTTTATTATATCATCAGAGGATAAAATTGTATGTTTTTTATGAAAAAAACAAAACAACTGATTAGAATGAAAAACATAACCTCTGAAGTTATGCAGTGATAGTGGTTGTACTAACAGACGGCTCTGAGCTTGAAATGATGCCAAGGCTGACAGAGAAAGTTGATGCCTCAAGGAAATCATCATCCTCTGATGATAAAGAATGTTCTTGTGTCCCCTTCACACTGGTTGAAACTGGCTTAAGAAACTTGGAAATCTTAAACTGGCATTTCTGCTGTTACTGTAACTACTACAGACATCTGTAACATTTCATCAGACTACCACCGCTCTTGTCGATGATATTGGGGATCGTGTCAGTAGCATCATTACCTGAAACCAAAAAGGGGCCAGGTACCTCTTCTTGCACTTCTTTTTTAAGTCTCTTACCTAGCAATTTCTTTGGTCAAGTGATGCTGACCTGGTACTTCTGCATCCTCATTCAGCCAGTCTACTAGCTTGTCCTCCTGAAGCTCCCCATGTCCAACTGTAGTGAATGTATTTGTCATCTCATTGGTATCAAATACCTAAAAATTGCTACTGGTGACCTTGGGGATGTCCAGCAAGTGGTGAGAACCATTCATATTTGAGCACCTTAGAATAGAAACCTTATTCTTCAAGTGTTCTTGGGTGGAACTGATCTCCTTTGAGGCCTACATATTTCTTGTAAGTGAATGTTGGAAGAGCCCAGTCTTGTCAGAATTGTAGATTTCAAAATCTAAGAGCTCTTTATCTTCATCAAAATGCTTCAGTTCATCTGTGAAAGGATTCACAGCTTCTGTGTCAGCAATTGACATCTCTCCAGTTATGACTGCATATTGAATATCCAAGCCTTTGGTTGACACTCCTTCAGGTTGCTGTTGCTTGTGCAACTGAAAGACTGCTTTATCAACGCCTCCAAAGGGTAGCTTCTTTGACCTAAATGATTCCACGCTCTTCAGTCTATACTCTTACAGCATCTTTATGCTCTCCCTGGTCTTGTCTTTCACCTTCAGAACATCATGGATTGTCATCTTTTTGATACCGTCTTCTTACATCAGCACAGCCTGGTTTTTGCCACACTCATAACTTCCAAATTCATCTTCAAAGACTATACATTCCTCTTGCTCTTTCTTGCAGGAGTAGATGCTGGTGTTTTGCATTTAGCCATGGCAGGATTGCACATAAAAATACAACACGTAAGAGTTTGCATGTGATCATTGGCTGAAATTCGAAAATTCAACAAGGTAAAATACAAGATATGGAAAAATAAAAAGAGTTAACGTTCTTACTCAACAAGATCTGTAAAAGACACTTGAATGGTAAAAAGTACGAAATAGATAAATTTGACGATAATAATCATAAGCATAGAATGAAAAATGTGTTCATTTGAACAACTATCTGAAGAGACTGTACTATAACTCATCCTTCCAAATATCCCTTTTTTCCAAGTGCATTCATTTCTTGGGTCACTGTGAGCTAACCCATTAACAATAAGCAAATGACCCAGCTACATCAGAGAGCAAGCTATGTTGAGATGATTGTCCTACTCACACACTGTTGCCAAGTATGGTTTGTAATAGCAGAAACTCTCTTCAAAAATGGCTAAAATTGGCAATATTTTTAATTTCCAGCTAACTTTATTGCTGGCAATACTAAAAATAGTTGACATGTACTTAATAACCTGACACTTGGCACGAACTCATTATGGTTTACGTGTTCTTCGCATTCAACGAAAATTGAATCATAATTTGATAAAAGTGCGGATTATTTTAACACACATGGAAACAAATCTTATTTTTTATTTCCATGCAAATTTAGAGAAAATATTCATACTTCATATGAATAAAAATGGTTAGGAAAAGAATTGGCCATTGCAATTTTTTTAACTGATTTCCTTACATACATTTTTGTTGCTCTTTATCACAATATTTTTTAACCCATCAAAGAATAAATAGGGTTAGAGTAAATTCTATTTATGACATTTTCCACTGGAAAACATCTAAAATAGAGTAAAAAAACATCTAGAAACTTGTAGATTCTGGAGAGTGTAGATGTTTTAATAAACCTATCAGTATAACGCCCCCAAAAAAGCCTTTTCTACAAAATTGAAGAAAATTAACATTTCTAGAAGGGTTCCAGTAGATTACTGATGCCAATTTCCAAGTATGTAGACAAAACGGTATGGACAGAAGTGCTCGATTGCCGAGACACATAAACACACAGAAACATATACATATATATATTTTTGTTTTTATTACTGGTAATCATTTGAAAATTTATCTATAGCAGTTTATTTGATGGTGTGAATTTCAGCAAGACGAAGATCATGTGCAACAACCACATCGGAGATAAAAACACTAAGATCAAAATCGAGGACACAGAACTGGAGGAAGTAGACCATTACATCTACCTAGGACAACGAATCTCCATGAGACCCTCAAAAGAAGAAGAAATCAATCGAAGAATCACACTAGGATGGCAAGCCTTTGGCAGAGCTAGCTCAACCTTCAAAAATAAGAAGATCCCATTAATCCTAAAGAGAAGGGTGTATAACCAATGCATCCTCCCAATATTCACTTATGGAGCTGAAACATGGAACCTAACCAAGAGACAGACCCGCAAATTGAGAACCATGCAACGTGCACATGAGAGAATAATGCTAGGCCTCACATGGAGAGACCACAAAACAGCACAGTACATCCGAGAAAAGACAAGAGTTAGGGACATCATCGAATCCATTAAAAATCTCAAATGGCAGTGGGCTGGCCATGTTGCAAGAATGGCAGACAATCGATGGACATCGCGACTCATGACATGGATCCCCCAAGACCACATGTGCAACCGAGGCTGGCAAAATATTAGATGGTGAGACGAGCTAGACAGGTTCAGGAAGTACTGGCTCCGCGATAGGGAAGTGTGGCAAAGCCTAGGGAAGGTCTATGTCCAACGACGGACGCTAAAAGACTGATGATGATGATGATGATGAGGTGAAAAATCACCAAAACTGATTCATTGTTTAAGGGATAATTCTAGAAAAGATTAACCCTAACCAAAAAAAAACACTTTAATGACACCATATTACTTCAAATGATCATTGTCTTTAACTATATGTGTATACGGTGAGTGCAAAATGTATCCAATACATTAAGTTTATCTAAACATTTTCTTCCAACAAGGAAATTAGGTTATTAAAAATGTTATTATATAATGCAATTTTCAATCATGGTCAGATCATATTTCCATTTTTTAATAATATAATTGCCACATTGATAGAAACTAATTGAGCAGATGTAGACAGTGGGTTAACAAAAATGAGAATTTGGAATTAAAACTTCTTTTTGGATCTTGGCATTACTAATGGCTGTTTAGTTCAAGGGTAAGAGCAATGCCAAATGATACATTCACCATGTAATAACGGTACATCATTTCAAAGAAGAGTTTCAATACAATATAGTGCAATTTATGATTATGATTTTGTCCAGATATTGTAAATTTATGACAATTTGGAATTCAATGTAATTTCACTGTTCCATGTTCCTTCATTTTCTTTCCTTTTATCAAAACCATTTTTTGCCAACCCAGTCTTTGGCTGTTATATCAAACTGCTGGAATAGGGAATGAACAAAGTAGTTTGGGAGAAAACTTGAACTTGCAAACTATTGAACAACCGTAGAGATTGAAAATAGCATAGAGTTCCATCCTTTCTGAATGTGCGTATTTTTGTATTTGTGTTCCAGCACTACTAGCCATACTGTTTCATCCACAGACTTGAAGATTGGCATCAGTACTCCACCAGGCCCCTTCTAAAAAAATTTCTGCCCTTTTTTATATTTGCTTTTTATTTTTTATTTATATTTATTCTCGATGAAATTTTTTTACATGACTTCAAATTTTGACGCTATGGTTGTTCAATTCTTAACCGTGATGGCAAGTCTGAATCTCTTTTTCTTCAACATTAGTTGTTGTTGACTGCCATTTTCTTCTTCTTTTCTAAATCTCTCCCCCTTTACTATATTTCTTTTTTCTCCATTGAATATTCTTCTTCTTCTTCTTTTTCTGTTAGAAACTGTTTACCAAAACTGTCAACATAGGTTTCTCTCAGTTTTTAAGTTGGTCTGGCCGGCTGGTTTGCTGGCTGGCTATGTATGCACCACAAGTATAAGTCATACCAATGGAGCTAGAAGGCTGAAAATTTCAATATTTACTCTTCATAATGTCAACCAAAAACTTTTTTCATTTTTTATCCCCCTTAAAGTTTTTAGCTTTAGTTCAGTTTGCAATGTAAATTTATGCTCAATTAGTCCTTAGGCTGTGCTCACTTGCTTGTTTTTTTTAAATTCCGACTTTTTAGTGATTACTGCCCAACAAAAGGCTAGAGAAGTAACTTATTCATTGATCACCTCGTCTTCCATTGCTTTAATTGATCACCCCAACACAGTATGCAGCCAAAAGACGAGAGCCATGTGTCAGTTTTTATTGAGTGACTAAGCAGACCTACCTCTCTTATCTATCTGAATCTCTTTCTTTTTCATTTCATTTTGTAGTTGTTCTCTTCCTATCTTAATCTTTTTTATTCTTCTTTATTTCTTGTTGTAATTGTTGTTGTTTTCCCTCTACCTCTACCCTATACCAACTAAAAACTGGATGAAAATCACTTCATATATAGGTATGATGCAGGACCGGTACCTGTGTAGATATCAATTTTCAACATTTCTGACCATCTTATTATAATTCACCAAATGTCTATTTGTCAGTATGTGGCAACCTAAATCAGGAACCATACCACATATCCCCATGAAATCTTCTGAATGTACCAGTATGACGCCTAGGCATATTTTCTGTAGGTCTTGGAAATTCCATCACTATTAGGTTCTTAGCAGGGAATTTGATTTACAATGTAAGTATTATGCTAAACTGTACTCTCACTTTGTGTATGGCTACAGTAATATATTTGTGATGTAGAAAATATTCAAAAGAATTCCAAACTATATGTGTTTCTAAGAAATATTGTATGAGAGAGAAGGAGAGAACATTTCAATGTACGAAAGAGGGAACGTTTATGTGCATAATTGAGAGAGAATGTCTATCTGTATGAGAGAGAAAGACAGAGAGGTTATATCTACAAGAGAGAGATAATTATTTTGAACATTAACCCTTTTTCTTAATTTAAAGAAAAAGTTGTGATAAATTTAAAAAATTCAGGAATGTTTAATTTCTTACTTCTACATTTCATTCATCAATTTAAGAGGATGATTATTT
Organism: Thysanoteuthis rhombus; assembly: GCA_963457665.1. Lineage (NCBI taxonomy): Eukaryota > Metazoa > Mollusca > Cephalopoda > Oegopsida > Thysanoteuthidae > Thysanoteuthis > Thysanoteuthis major. The sequence goes on from OY735212.1 coordinate 64,281,769, forward strand.
TTTTTACTTTTTTGACAGCACTTTATATACATGTATTTTTTTTGTTGTTGTTGTTGTGTAGATAGGCATATATGCACATGTATGTTTATCTACTTGTACATAGCGTTTTTTGGTTTTTCTTTTCGACAGAAAATAATAAATTTAGTGGAAGTCTTGGCCATGGGCTGAAGGAGATATGATTGAATTTCGGGGCCAATCTATGTATAGTTACTTCCCTTACATCGGAAGGTGGGCAAAGGGAAAAATGATTCAATTCTGACCTCTTACCCAATGAAGACGCATACTTCACCTGGTTGTCTTGATATATAGAAATATCTTTCAACGAAAAATATTTCTGGATCCACTCTATTCATTGAGAAATTTGGAATATATCGTGTAGACTTTCTGACAAACATGACTGAATGCATGTACCACATCCACCTTCCTTGAAATTGAAATTCATCAACAGCTTTTGGAGATATTGTGCATACAAACAGACTAAAATGAAAGGATACACGTACCTTTTCCAAAAAAGCACTCGCAGATTACATACCTCAGCAATTGCAATTTCGTACATTGTCTAAATACTGAATGAATTAAAGTTTATATAAATCTTTGGTTCAGGGGAGGTAACGGTAAGTTTCAATTTTTCAATTTTCCAACTACTGTCATAATATATGAAAAAGTATTGCGATGGAAAAAATTTCTAGATCCACCACAAATATTTGAAATAAATAAAATTCTTATTTATAACAAGGCTCATCCTCCACAAAACATCATTGAAATTCATTGGAAACTTTTGTATATATTGTGATGACAAACGGACAAAGTGAATACGTTACCACTTCTAACTTTGTTAGCAGAGGCAAAAAATAGAAAACCAATCCCCCATTTCATCTTTAGAGACTTTAAAACCAGTCTAAATACCTGCTTTAAGGGGCAAGTCATTCTTGATTTGTCGATATTCGATATTTTGAGGTTTTTTATATCATCTTATAGAAAAATCAATTTCCTCCAGAGTAGTGTATAATGATAAGGTATTTGAGAATGATATCTTATGGCATCATTTATACATAGGGTATAACACACTGTAAAACACTGGCGGCAGTAAAAAATTTTTTTGTTAAAAAATTTGGTTATATCTGGTAAATAATGTATAAATATTTAATGCAAATGTTGTATGCAAAACATGAAAATTGTGAATATATTGTATAATTAGTAGAGGTAATATTATATATGAAATTCCTTTTTTATGAACTGATTTTCAATAAAAAAAACCATGTTGGCAAAAATTTTCAATAAGAACATTTTGAATTTTCATGTTTATTTTATTTTTCCAAAAAAGTCCACCCCTACAAATATTTTTCCTTTCTTAAAAAACTCACTCTAGAAAAAACAATCTATATATATGTTCAAATAATATATTCAAATTTCAAATCTCCATCTTTTACCAAAGTTCCAAGTATGCTCACTCAAAAATACCCCCAAATTACCCTAAAATTTGAAAAGAAATTATGGACTAAAATTAATAAAGCGCAGTTTTCAAGGTGATCAAACATGATGAAAACAACTGAAAATTACAGGTAGCTAGAATAAAGATAATTATTAGGTGTGAGTTCCTCCTCCCCCTTGAGTATGCAAAAGTAATTTTTTACGATTAACTTCATGCTATTTTCTTGCGATTAAAACTAAAATTAATATTTCTGTAACGCCCCCAATACTTTTTCTTAGGAATTAGATATGAAGCCCTTCTTTTAGCTAGATATCAAAAATATCACTTCTTACAATGACCCCTACAAAAGCCCTGGACACACATGGTCAAATGCTTGTCGGTGCCGGCACTCCTAGCTGGTTACACTTTTGGCCCCAGCTCTTGTTGCCAGCAACTCTTTCTCTCTCACTTATTTGGCCCCAGCATCTCAAGCTGGTTATCTTCCTTTACCCCTCTCTAAACTCTAACCAGCGTAATCTCAATTCATTGACTGTGGCTATATATATATTGCCCTGTCACATCTTCCTCAATGTGAGTATTTGCAAGAACTTCACAGCTATCAAATGCAAAAGCTGCAAATACTATTTTTGGTGACCACCCAAACGCTACATTATTTTTGCCCCTCTATAGCTCCTTGTTGCACCTTTCCTGACTAACCATCTTTTTATAATCTAGCTTGATCAACTATACCAGTCATTATAGCAGGCACGACTTACCAGGCTCCATTCGATTGGTAAACAAATTGACATTAGACCTTTTATGCTATGTCCTTTAAATTCTTATTCTTTCCTACATTTTGTTTTTATGCCTAGGAATAACCTAAACAATAGAATGTATTAATGTTTCCATTTCATTTACATTCTTGATTTGTGCATTAAATGTATCTCTCATTTTTCACATCTAAATATTTGTATGTGTCTTTTTGCTCCATTTGATATCTGTGACCACTTTTGTACTTGATGTGCATGCCCTCTATATATCTGCCTTCCTTCATCAACATCTCCTGTGTTAACACCAAACCATGTGGAGGCAAAATCCTTTGTCTGGCACTACATCTTCTAGTCAGATCTCACACTTCAAAGAGGACACTTGAATCATTGTAATATATTTTTAAATTTCTATTTAAAAAAAGGCACAATGTAGGGAATATGGCACTAATTATAAATTGAAAAGTTTCAAATGTTGAAATTGTCACACACAAAAAAAGAATGAATGAAAGATAAACCGAAGTAAAGACATGAATTATATTTTTATTGCTTTGAATAATTTAGATTTTTGAATTCTTTTTATTTGTGTGCCGTTTTTAACATCAAGTCAGCAAGTGTGTGTAACTCAACAATCAGCACCACTTACCTACATGGTGCAAGAAAAATCCTCTAGAATGACGCAAATAAGAAAAATTCTATCAATTCAACATTTGTTAATTTTTATGTTCTAAAAATTATAATTCATTGTATTCATTGGATGAAATAAATGAAAATTGATTAGTATTGTAAAGTGTGAGGGTTTGATTGAGTGGGTCTTATTGATAACATAAGATAAGATTGACATGTTATAAATTTGGGGCACTTGAATTGGCACATAACATTTTTTTTTTTTAGAAGTTTGTGGGGGTATCAACTGTAAAGTATAAGGATTCCATTAAGTTGGTTTTAATTTTGCTGAATATAATAATGAAAACAAAATAATTCAGATCTCCCATTCAATTTTTGAAGCTTGAGAGAAGAATGAGGGGGCGGGGGGCTAATCAAGACTATGAAAGAAATAATGGGATTTCTAAATATACCCTAACTCCCATATCAAATATCTCAGTGTATATCTCAATGAATCTATTCATGGCTCAGCTCATTGTTTGAAACCACAAATTAAACTTGGGGGTTTATAAAACTAGACCTTATATGGAATGCTTTATATAACTAGACATTATCTAAATATGCACACACTTCTATCTTTTTATTTTGCTACATTCTGTTCCTCCTTGTTATATTTATTTAAAATCTGGGGCATCAGCACTCAAACTATACTATAAAAATTGAAACACTTTAGAATTCAGTAACAAAAATTATAGCTCAAATTAATAGTATAAGTGAAAATGATAATGATATTAATGACTATTGAAATATTAATGACAATGTATTTACTGAGATTCCATTAGTACCTGAAAATTTCTTAATTGAAAGATAACAATTGTTTATTGGTACATGATTTTATTCATAAAAAAACTTCCTAATAGTTTGAATATTTTTTACTCTGCAAACAGAAAAAAGTTCTATGAGTACTAGAACTCAAAAGACTCTGTATTTACATTGCATATTATTATTGAAAAATATGGAAGAAATTCAATTAAACAAAGCTACACTAGCTAGGAATAATTTCAGGAAAGTTTTTTCAAGAATAGAATCAATAAATTCAAGTAGAAATAGCTTCAATAGAATCCTCAAAGAAATCTTTGTAAATACATTTTGTAATAAGTAGATTATCAAATCATGAAAATAACTATCTCATGAGTTGAAGTCTGTTTTAAAAAAAATGTAATTCAATTGTATGAACAAAAGATTTTTAAAAATTGGTTGATTACTAATATCTTTTCTATTTTTATTAATGTATTCATAGTTTATTTTCTTATCTATGAAATATTTCTAAATTGAAAAATGATAAAACTATGCTGCAAATATAAAAGTGGGTACCGTTTGTGAGTTTATGATTTGTACCTTCCCCATCAATTGTTGCATTAATCAAAAAATATTAAAATTAATTTGTTACTATTTTGGGGGGGAATAAAATATATTCCATTCTATTCTCATTATAGCTCAACATTTTTAATTTCCCTCAACAGACGGGAAATCTGCCGGCAAGACGGATTTCAAAAACTAAATCAACCAAACAATTGAATTTTTTTTTTTTTCAAATAGTATGGGTAAAAGTTGCTTAGTCAAGTTGAAAATAGCACGAGTGTGGAGTTTTAAAAATAATTCAGATAAGTTTAAAAATTACAGAAAGCAAACAGCACGAGCTTATAAGGACATTTTCAGTATTTTTCTGATCGAATTTTCCAGAGAATTAATGAAAGAAAAAAATGTGTAAATACATAAATTATATTGTCATTGCTTTGAATAATTCAGATTTGTAAATAGTTTTATTTGTGCACTGTTTTTTTTTTTAGATCAAGTCAGCGAGTGTGTGAAACTTAACGATCTATGAATCGCTTTAAATTGTTCATAGGTGTGTACATTCAACTGTGATCATTATGAATTTCATTTTGTTTTCAGAGTTGACGCGTTAATATTGTTTTTAATTGGAGATGCCGAAAGAGGCATCGTAGTAAATAGATAAATAGATATTTTTAATTATCTCCCTTGACTTTCGCTCTTCTGAAAATAATGTGCATCGATTGCAAATGTCGGTTGTTATCAAATTCATTTCAAACAGAAAAAAAAACCCTGAGTTTTTTCATGATTGCACCTTTTTTTCTTTATTTTCTCTTTTTTTTCAATTTCCCCAGAAAAAAACTAATCAGACGGAGAAAAACAAAAAGAAGTAAGTAAAACGTTTACTTGGGTTTCTCTGTTCAGAAAGACTCTTCCCAAATAATTTGCCTTTTGCGGTCTTTAGTTCAAGATCAACGTATAGTATCTGTTCTTCTAAAGTAAGCGAAACTTAGTACAAATTCTGAACATTATTACGACTTTGTATTGATATTGGTCGAGATTCGTTTTTACAAAATTACGAAAACCGTTATAAACCGTAAAACTTACAAATCCAGGCACTGAAATGACGTGAAAAAAGTTACCTCCCTTCGTGACAAAAATGTGGCTAGATTTTCCCATTCTTCTTTTCCAGATAACTAACTCCATAGCTAAAAATGTTAAGACTCTCAAAAAATAATATAAAAAGTATAATAATCATGATCTTTCTTTAAATTATATCAAAAAATTAAACATTGATGAATTACCGGAGTGTTCGTTTGATTTTTCAAGTGTTCTTAACATTGATCACAAATTAACTCAATAATGAAAGTAAATAAAAAAGTTTATCATTATAGTAATAAAAATAGAAGCCTGTTATTTTTTTCTTCATTTCTAAATAATGTGTTGATCTGATATCAAGGCTTCTATGATACTAAGTATCATATATCTGTTGTTTTTTGTCAATACATTTCAGACCACAAATAGAAACAGTGCATCTGACATGTCGAACTGTCTTTCTAGATGTATATTTTTTCGAATAAAATTCGACACATCCCATATTTTAGGAGACTCTCTATGATTTTCCAAGTGTATTTAAAATTTTTTGCTGCAAAGTTAGATGGAAATGAAAAATGAAAAAATCTAGCCATTTCCAGTCACAAAGAGAAGTAAGTTTGTTTCTACGTTTACATACACCATTTTAGTGACTGACTTGCAAGGATTGCCAATTTTTCTTATGCATTATGAACTGCTTTGACAAAAATCTCACCTTAGTTTCTTCTGGAAATTTTTCATTTTGAGTAACTTTTATAGAGGAGACTAGTGGATTGGGTGTAGATGAATGATCAATTTATGAAGTATGTATCACATGTTAAACTGGACCCCGGACTTTACACCTGTCTTTGTGATACCCATTGTTCCATTTAAATGTGAATATCTGTTAATAGGGACTCTTACTATAGCCCTGAAAGTTTGTGTTGCTGATCAGTCAATATTTTTACACAGTTAATTATAAGTTTGCTGCTTTCATTTGTTCTGTAATTGACTTTTTTAACCTCAATCCTAACCCTAACTCCCATCCTTTATAATTAAATTTAATAGAATACAATTTTACAGGCAGGCTCAAGTGAAAACTGTATAGAATCCCTGTCAAGATTTCTTGAATCAAATTTAACAAAATCAGTATAAAAACATTTTTCATTTGCAAAATGAAAAGCTGTTACTGAATCTGACCTTATTTTCTTTGAAACTTTTTTTGTTTTTGAGAAAAACCAACTCTTTTAGGGAAAGCAGTGAGTGGGTGATTGATTGATAATATACATGGATGAAAAACTGGATCCTGACTGTATTATGGTGTGCAAATTACTGACATCCCTAATACTAGAAAATTACCAATGGAAATTGTGAATACCACATTTTAGTTCTATTTTTTTTTTCTTTGGTAGGTGGCATTGACAGGACATTTGGGGGACACTTTTTAGAAATTATAGTCTGCTTGGCAACATTCAATATATTATTCAATGTTATCTTTTCCTTACACGCTTTCAGACAAAACCTCATAAAATCAGTGAAAGCATGGCATGTGATCAAAAGTATCACCAGGATCTCCCAATGGAGGGAAGGGGGTGAGCATTCAGCATCCGTATTCCTAGATTGGAGGAAAAAATTGTCAACATTTGGCCGAAGACGACAAATGGGTACAGAGACCACTAAGGAGGACATATGATTGAGCAAAAAGAAGGAACAAATATAAAAATGGTTATAAAATAAATGCTTAAATTTAAAAAGGTTATTAAAATAAAATGTTGCAGTTCCTTGAAACACCGAGTTAATCACAAATAATGCATGAGTCTCTTGTTTTCTTTAATAATACTTTTTCTTCATTCACAGATATCAATTGTAGTGAAGAACAGACATTTTCGTGTTTGCAGAGATACATGAATGCACATGCCAAAGAGGACACATATTCTTTCAAAGTGACTTTATCAGCATTTTGACAAAGTATATAGATTAAATGTAAGCACACAGACGAGAAAAACTTTCTGCTTGTGAAGTCTGTTCATCAGCTTTCTTACTAAGTTCATATTTAAAAGTATACATGGAAATACATGATGAGGAGAATTCCTATACTTGCCAAGTGTGCAAATCAGCATTTCCGCACAGTTCAAAATTGAAAAGACACATGCGAATACACACTGGAGAGAAACCATTTTCTTGTCAAGTGTGTGAATCAGCATTTTCAGATAATTCTAATTTGAAAAGACACATGCGAGTACATACAGGAGAGACACTATTTTCTTGTCAAGTGTGTGGATCAGCATTTTCACAGAGTTCCAATTTAGAAGTACACATGCGAATACACACAGGAGAGAAACCATTCTCTTGTCAAGTGTGCGGATCAGCATTCTCAAAGAGTTCCAGTTTGAATAAACACATGCGAATACACACAGGAGAGAAACCATTTTCTTGTCAAGTTTGTGGATCAGCATTTTCACAAAGTTATGATTTAGAAGTACACATGCGAATACATACGGGAGAGAAACCATTTTCTTGTCAAGTGTGTGAATCAGCCTTTTCAAAAAGTTCAAGTTTAAAAGTACATATGCGAATACACACGGGAGAGAAACCGTATTCTTGTCTAGTGTGTGAATCAGCATTTTCACAGAGTTCTCATTTAAAAGTGCATATGCGAATACATACAGGAGAGAAACCATTTTCCTGTGAAGTGTGTGGATCAGCATTTTCAGATAATTCTAGTTTGAAAAGACACATACGAATACACAAAGAGAAACCCAACTCTCATGAAATGCATGAATCAGGTTTTTCAGATTGTTCAGTTTAAAAGTGTACATGTAAATACACTATGGAAAGAAACCTCAGTCATGTGAGTTGTGTGCATCAGTGTTTTTCACCAATTACTATTTGAAAATGCATGTGCAAAAGATACAGTGGAAAGGGAAGATTGTTGACAGCATTTCCACTGAGTTTTAGATTTTAAATCCACATAGAAACACTCACTAGAAGGAGCCTCTACTCTCATCAAGTGTATGGATCAGTGTTTCCAATGAGTCAGGATTTGACGTGTGGACACACACCAAAGAGAAAACCATGTGGATTGATATTTTCATTGGAATCAAATTTAGAAACACATGCGATCACACATGAGTGAAATCATTTTTTAATAAAGTATGTCTCAATATATTCAAAGCATTCAAGTTGAAAAAACTCATCAGCAACCATATTTTTATGCAGTCACAAAGTGTACTTATTAATAAAATCAATGGAATCATGGGAGAGATGAATCCTAATTCAGAATGTATGGATTATTTTTAACAACACCCATGGAAAAGCATGTTACCTCAAATGTCATTTTTTGTATTTTCCTGCAAAATTAGAAAAAATTGTAATCTATATGAAGAGAAAAGGAAGGTATTTTTTGCTTTTATCATTAAAGTATATGATTTTGCAATTATTTTGACTGAATTTCTTCATTTATTTTTGCTGCTTTTTTCTTAAATGCTTTGTCTCCTTATATATATTTAGATATGTATAGCATCTTCCAACATCACCAGAATACTTGACTTTTCTGCTGATGTGGAAGAAATAAAATTTAATGATATGTTTAATTAGATTAAAAAACTCTGTATTCATTCAATGGTGAGTTGAATGTTATTTGTTATTTTTTCTTTCAGCTGTGCATTTTTCATCAGAGAAACCAACATACAATGTCTGTTCATAAAGGAATGAAGCTTTTAAAGCAGCACTCCAAAAGGATGTTTTACCATTTTCTTACTCGAATGTTATGTTTCAGTGATAGTTTATTCCTTTTATATCCTCTTATTTAATAAAAAATATATCTTTTTTTTTTTTTTTGATTCATACTATGTTCAATGTTACTCAATGTTCAACTTCTTTAATAAATAATATAAAAACCACATTGCATAGCTATAGCGTTTGAGCCTGTGGATCTTGACTTTTTTCTCACCACCATGCCTTCCCCCTTAGCAGTTGGAGTTTTTTCCAGGTCCCCCACAGACTTTCAACCAAATGAAATGGGTACAGCAAATATGTGAAAAAAATTAAATATTTCATGTTCATCACAATCTTATGCAAACATTTGTTTGGAGAATTCCTCAAATTAAAAATTCTTACTTCTTTCCTGCTGCCTAGGAATTACCCCAAGGGATAGGGATGTTCCTTTGGTTTAGAACCACTGCTTTAAACTTGAACTTGAACAGATTAGGGTGCTAAAACGTATCCAGATAATTCATGTTGAAAGTGATGATACACCTCGTATGTTATGTGATTTCAAACAATATAGGAAATATATGAATGGTCTTTGTTTTGTCTCAACAGGCAATGGAACGTCCCCCTGCAGGGTGCATACCTGGACAAAGTATATGGAGATCCATTGTCCAAGTCATTACTGACCACGCCTATTGTACCCCCTGGAAATATCTAATTAGTCTAATTATGAATAGAAGAGACAGAGTTAGAGTCAGTGATACCATAAATTGAGAAGTCAGTGTCTAAGTTTTTGTCTACTGACTCCACAGCCCTGGTGCACACACATCAATGTTAAAAATGGCAAATGAAAGAAAAACAGAAGTAATATATTGATTATATCAGCATTGCTTTGAATAAACTAAATTGTTTTGCCTTGCTCCATAAATTTCAGCCCACCCCACCCTACAAATGTTATTTTGAAGTCACCCTGGTGCATAGCCGAGGGAGGGGACTGGGGGTGATTTTAAATTGCTTTCCCACCCCTCTTTCATCCCTCAATGAAGGGAGGCCCCCACCAAAGCTTTCTGAATAGTAATTCACCTACTGTATTTTTAATGATGTTATAAAATTATAGATTTCATTAAGTAAAGGGAGGAATCCTTGAGGAGCCAAGCCCCTCAAATTTGTAGCTATAATACTATTTTGAAAGGAATGCCTATTCAGCAAGCTAATGGATCCTAGGCTTTTCAAGGTCTGTCCACAGACCCCAGTAATACCTTTATGGACCCTCAGGGGTCTGTGGTCACCAATTAGCATAAATATGAGCTTTTATTTTGCAAAAAATATTTTTCACGTACAATTTGCATCTCTGTAGAGCTATTTTTCATAACAATCGTCTCTATTTACTTCTTCAATTTAAGGAAAAAAATTGGAAGAACTGATTTGCAGTAATATTACAAAATGTTCATGTATGAAGAAAGGCATCGTCGTAGACTGTTGTTGAACAGCATGACCTTTGAATTCCGATGAGAGACTGTATTTGTTGAATTCCATTGAAGAAAAGCAAAAAACAGGCATGCAATGATGTTTTCAGAGAGTACCTGCTCGCTTGAGAACGATTCTACCCTGGGCACAACGGAGAAGAGCGTTGTCGTAGGGATTCCTTCCATAGTTTGCTAGTTGCATTCCGATTTTATAAGACACTCTGCCAGCGCAGCAAATCTGAGTTCTGTAATCGTATAATATGAGTTCCACAGAATTACTCATTGTGTATCTAAGTACGCCTTTACTGCACAGTTCCATCTTAGGGCTGTTACTTTTACTTCCACTGTGAGCTATTGAAAGGATAAGATGAAAATGACGATAATAATAAGAAAAATGAAAAAACAAAAAACAAACATGTAGCAGATTTGCAGTAAAAAAATATTAGGCGGGGAAGGTGAGCTACTGGAATCTGCATAAACCAAAATCTACGTTTGGAAAAAAATATATCTGACATTATGAAAATCCAACAAATTACCCAATCTGAGCCCAAAAAACATGATCTCATCATTGCGATAGAAGAAAAAAAAATTGTCCGATAGTGAATTTCGCTGTTTCAGCGGGACACAAACTGATGTGGAAAGAAAGTGAAAACCTGGACAAATATTTAGATCACGCGTAAGACCTGGAAAGATCGTAGAATATAAAGACGGCAGTTGTTCCAATTATCATTAGCACCCTTGGAACAGTTTCGAAAAAGCATCGCAAAGGGGTCAGAAGAAGTGGAAATCCAGAGAAGAAATAGACCATCCACACGAGAGCATTACGAGTCAGCTTGTATAGAATTGTGGGTATAAAAAACGATCCACTTCTATATCATTGAAGCTTATTTTCATGATGACAAAACATTCATACTCTTTCAGAATTGTTATAATCGATAAAATAGTATACGTTGGTGCATAATTTTTTTAGAAATATGTGCAAATTACACTTCGTCTAAAGCGCTGGGATTATAATTTATGGGTTGTTCACAAATAGCGGACCAAGGTGGGTCGTAGTGGATCAATTCTTCATGCTATTTAACAGAAGATGCTATGATTTGGTTTCAGCAGCGAATTCCAAATTAGTTCTAGAAAATTACATTTTATCCATAATAATTTCAAGGTTCTCCAATTTATGGCCCAAAAGCTTTATGGCTACATTTCCACTAGCGATATACGAAAATAAATCTCACTAAATGTTAGAGGTAGTCCAAAGGGAGCCAATCTCCCCGGAACCCCAAATCTCCATCTACGCTTTCAAAGTTCCTTAATTATGATTTCCCATTTCATTATGTTAAGTTTCATTTCCTCAAGTGACACTATGGAAATGGAGGGTTAATTAGAAAAATGACACTGAAAATGAAGGGTTAGTTAGAAAAATCTGAAAGTGAAAATAAGATAACCTAACGAGGTTGAGTGTATTTTACAAATCTGAACGGTTACCCATGGGGTTCACGAGAGAAACCAGACTCAGGCAGGGAACAGATAATCTAAACTGTAAAGCAATTAGTATTGAATCTGAGAGTAGGGTACTGAAAAGGGTTTCACAAGAAAGGCCTGGACAGAATGCTGATGTATGATTAATCGCCTTTGTTTGGGAGGTTTATGAATCCCTGAGTTAGGGAAATACTTCTAGTTTCCGGGCAGGAAAATTGATGACCAGGGGATTTGGCCCCGCCTATCGCCCTCACATATTTCTAAGAGAAAATTTGGATTCCCTAATTAGGAAAAGAAATGATCAAAAGTCTGCACAATTTCGATATTTACCAGCTGGAAGGGGAAATCCAATCGTGAGCCCTTCGGTCAGCGGCCCAACACACTAAGGGAGCTAATCATCATACATAAACTAGCTGTTTTCGAGCAGCAGCAGAGAAGAAGTCGTCGGGGCATTGCTGAGGAATCCACGTTCCTGGTCAGCACGATTAGTCGTGACTCACACAACGAGAGGTTTGTTGAAGCTATACAGATAGATACGCCAAGAGACATCAAGTGGATGATCCCGAAAGACTTGTAGTTTCGACCCGAGAACTTTGCTGAAGCTATACGAATAAACATACCGAGGGACAGATAACCTGCATGACAGGCTGATAGTCATTCCATAGTGTCTTTAACTGCATCGATATATATTTTGAACAGTCACCCTGTGATAATACTGACATTAATCTTGTTGCATATCATACACCCAGTGTCGATTGTTCCTTTTCAACTTGCGATGCCCCTGGTTGTTCCAGCGCTGTAGAGACGTTTAGCTGACAGCTGCACCCCTCGGATCTAGACATAACTTGGGCATGGGGGGGGGCGACTTGGAGCAGAGATACAGTGACCAGTCAACTACGGACAGACCAGCGTCGTACTTCACAAACCGGCGAAAGGTAATAAAGACAAGCCCGAGGTACGTTCACTCTTGAGTAAAAAATGATTTGCGATGAAAAAAAAAATACTGTTACAAAACTACATCTCTCATTTTCATGTATATCCAATGCTAATTATAAGAAACCATCAACAAAAACTGTCAACATAGGTTCCTTCAGTTTTGGAATCGGTCTGTCTGGCTGGACGGATGGACGGCGTATGTATGTATGTATGTATGTATGTATGTATGTATGTATGTATCTATCTATCTATCTATCTATCTATCTATCTATAATGCATACAGGCCAACCAATGGACCTGGAGGGCTGTGCAAAATATAAACATTTACTCTTGTAGAAAAAACGTTTGGTAGTAGTTTATTATTCAATGGGCTTTGGGTGCAGTTTTCATACTAAATTGGTCTCTTAGTTTACAACCGGCGTTCATGCTTTTTTTTTTGTTTGTTTGTTTTTTTGTCACAACACAGCATGTTTCCAAAAGATGTCGATTACGTGAAAGTTCCTATTGTGAGACAAACCAGACCTGTTTGATTAAAATTTTAAAGTCGACTTCGAACTAATTCAAGTAATTCTAGAATTCATGGAAAATCATGAGTGAATATATGGAAAGATTTTTGTCTCTAACCAAACATGCACCAAATGTAATGCTTTTCCCTAAATATCAGCATTTGATTGAAACTATGTATTCAATCAAATATTGAAAGGATTTCCTCGTTCAGGTGCTTTTAGACAATTAGAAACAGTCAATTAGAGCGATTACCAAAAGTGACAACATACGTTTCTCCAGTTCTAAGTTGGTCTAGTTGGCTACGTATGTACGGTCCATAAAGGCCGCACCAACGGAGTGAGAAAACTGAAAATTTCAACATTTTCTACTTATGTCATTTTTTTTCTTTGAGTTCAATACGTTCTCAGTGGGGATTTCAACTGGCAATGTAAGTTTATGCTAAATTGGTCATTTAGTTTATGTTATGCAACATTCATGCATGTGCTTTTAAAATTACGATTTTTTCAGCGATCAAAATCCAACTAAACGTGAAAGAAGTTACTTATCCATTGATCACTCCTATTTCTAATGTTTTAATTGATTAGCCCCAGCACAACATGCTGCCAAGCGACATTGGCCAGGTGGCTGTTTCTATTGGGTGACTAGTTGAGATAAGTGCAGTCAGGTTCGTTATGGAAAGGGATGGGAAAGGCCTTTGTCAAGCAGTGGATTTATAACATCTTTGATGATGCTGATACTGATGATGATCGTAGACGTCGAGAAAGACTAAGTTTTTTTTCACTCACGGCCATTGATTAATAAGACTTCGCTTACAACTAAAATTGTTACGACAAGGACGAACAATTCCAACATGCTTGTTTAGCTCGATGTTTCCAAAGCTGGAATGGTTACTGGTCGGACGATGAGCAATTCAGCTAACATCTGATTATTTTCCACCCAAACTCACGACTCTACTTTTTACCGGAGACATTTCCCGACCTTTCCAGGTTATCGAAAAACAACACAAAATCATTTCTGATAAAAAATGAATCCATGATATTTTTTAAGCAGGTGCCAGATTATGTGATTATGTTCCAAAGTGTCTCTAATTACGCACGAAAGAAATTTTGAAAATCACCGTTCCCCGGAAAGAAGTGAGGACACGTATGTCTGTGTGGACGGACTGATATATACACTGATTAGCAAAAAATAAACTATGACCGCCTGCCTAAAGAGGTTTTGGAACTTGAGGTGTTGGTCGTCACTCAACACATTTTTTACCTGTATTGTACTATAATACACGTAAAATATTTATGGATTTTTTGTCCGTCTCCAGTACATAATCTGGAGTTGACTTTGTTTTCCCACCGTAACAATAAGAACAATTCTCATCAAAATGTGGCGAGTAAGTCGATCAGTAAAAACCCACAATCTTCTATCACGATTTGAACTCACAACCAACTGATTGCCCGGAGGTTGTTTTATTGATAAGTTTTTGATATTAACGCAAAGTCATCATGCAGATACGCAGGGGCTTATTTTATTCTAATTAATAAATACATTTATACAAATATTTTTTTCATTTTTAATCATTATATATGCAATACCGAAGTTATAGTAATCATTTTCTGTCGATATAGAAGTTGGAGTGGAGTTTGGTCTTGCAGCAGCCAGGCTTGTTCCTTCAACTTGATCTCACACGTCTATTTTGAGAAGTTTGAGAAGAATCATTGGTATCCCATCTCTTATTCGAACAGTTGAATATCTTTTTCTTCATTTGTCCGAATAAAAGTTGGAATCGATTTCATATTATTCAGTAAATAAAATATACAATAAAAAGTAATAAACGTAAATACTTGCATTGCTTTTTCTCCAACTTGTTCCGATTTTATACAGTAAATGGATATTTGAGTTGAAAAATTAGAGAAAAAAAAAAGCTTTAAAAGGTTTAAATCACGTAGCGCTTAGGTAGAATTGAACAACCAGTCAATGATTGAACAACTATTGATACAAAATTTAAAGTCTTATAAAAAAAATTCCACCGAGGAATAAATTCCATTTATGATTTCGCTGGCATGGTTCACTAGAAAACATTTAAAATAGAGAAAAAAAGCATCTAGAAACATCTAGTTTTTATTATTTTATTAGTACACCCGTGAAATTATTTTTTAGTTACCCCCGAAGGCAAAAAAAAAAAAGCTTTAAAAAACTCGTTTTTAGGTGGGGTCTACTGGAGTGCTGATGTTAATTTTCAAGTCTGTAGACAAAACACAAACATACCCACAAGCACACGCACATATAAAAAGAGGAAGAATCCTTTGTCACCTTTGTTGGCTATGGTTGTTCAATAGAAGGTACTTAAGTTTCATTTTTAAAATCATTTGAACAGCATTTGCAAATGTTGAATTATTTATATTTCTTATCTATGAAAATCATAGAGAAAATTCATTGTTGTGATATCATTCTTCGATTATTGGCTTTAAAAATGTGTGATTGGAATGTAAGGCCTGGTAAAAAGTAAGAATAAGGAAGTCGGGTAGTACTGATCACATGCTTGTACGGGCTGAAATGAAAATTCACATCAAAGGAAAATTTACATCAAATAGGGTCCAAGTGCCGAAACGTAAATAAGTCGCCAAGCTGCAAAACCTAGGTGTTCGTAATAACGTGTTTTTTGCTTTTGACGGTGTTGAGTTTGATGGGACCAAGGAACCTATTGTCAGGGGCATAACATACAGTATTGGAGTTGATGTCCATGGTTTGAAGGGAAGGCAATTTAGGATTTGATGACAATAATGTCCATTGAAACAAGACGAACCCGACTTGAAACTATTTGATGTTAAGGATGCAGAACGTATTGCTGCTCAGAAGTCTGTCAAGGAAAATAAGTCAACTCTCGTGGTAAAAGATGCTGAAGGGATAATAACTTGTTGGACACAACATTTTTTGGAATTGTTCCATAATCCACAAACCCGGGTATAAGCTCGCTTGAATCTGTTGGTTAGGTCTAAGCATGACTTGCTCAATCGTCTTGAAACTTGGATCTCTCCCTTGGTATCCCTGGGAGCCAGTCCGGATTTAGGGTACGACTGGGTACTAAGAACAAGATCTTCTCTGCTCGGCAACTGTGGATGTACGTTGAGCAAAATTGTTCCTAATGCTAGTGGCCATATCAAAACAGACCTGTTTTTATGGACTCAGTATAGATTGTGGAATATATGTGTCTTTAGTCAATTTTTAATGAATCGGAAAAAAACTGATTGGTAAATCTGTATGGTGCACCCTACACACAAGATCAAATGGGTTGTTTAAAACTATTGAATATTTATGACAATGTATTGAAATGCTAAAAAAATAATTCATGCTACTATAATATAGGAGGTATACAGAGGAACCTAATTTATGCCACTTATCTAAAATTTCCAAATTTTGATTGAGGTATCCTTGTTTTGAATTAAATATTTATTCGGACAGATATCTTATGAATTGTACTATGATGTTAAAATTCAAGATGTGAGAGAAAGAATGGGTTTTTGAGATTAGTAAAAAAAAGACAAACCTGGCGGCTGCGGGGTCAAACTCAACTTTGACTTCCATTTCAACGAAAAATGATTATTTTTTATTTTGTATTGTATATATAACGAATAAATTCTTAAATATTTAAGACTTGTCAGTTTGGCTCAGTTGGTAAGTGAGCCACCTCGTAATCACTTGGTCGTTATTTCAAATCAAAGTAGGGAAATTTTAATTTCATATATCTCTTTGCTTTAATGTGACGAGATATACAAACAGAGAGTTCACTCCCCAAAATTTGATGAGGCTTGTTCTTGTTCTTGTTACGGGGGGGGGGGATCAAAGTCAATAACTTTACTGGAGTTTGACAAAGATACTCTCATCGTAAATATCAGGTTTTTTTCTTTGTGAACGGATGTCAGAGGTCAGCTAAGTATTCATTGAAAATAAATGATAATGACAGACGGAAACTTCCCGTCAGGCTGAGTGAATGAAATGGGGAGAGACAATGAGCACTTGCTGGAATTATCATCTGTGCGGTGCAGATAACGAAGTTTTATCTGGTGATAAAAATAAAACATCTTCAATTATTGTTAGCATTTGTTACGGACCCTGCATTTTCTAAGGCACTGCACTAAATGCTTGAAGCTATCAATTCAAATTCAATGATTCTGCATTTCCTCAATTGCTACGGAATTATTATGCCTTCAACTTTTATGAACAACTGTTCGCTGAAAGTTAACGCTTCAGGCTATTATCACATTTAGTCGGGGTTATTATTCTAACACCATGATTTATGAGACTGTGATATCTATGTGATAAATATACGACACAGAAATACAAAAGGATTTAAAACATGTGTCATAGCAACAACACAAAAAAGTCTCAAAAAAAGTAATCCTAACTGAAATATCAGACATATTTGTAGTATTATCTGGCTATAGCAAATGGAAGAAATATTTACTGTACAAGCAAAAAAATGTTATAATATTTATTCATACTTCTTCATTTTTTTTAGCTCTTTATAACATGTGCTACATACCCCTCAGTAAATATTAGGTAGCGTTATTTTCCCTTATCAACAAACGTCACTTCATTGAAAATAAACAATAATGACAGATGGAAATTTTCCGTAAGGTTAAGTGAATGAGAAAAGGAAAAATAAGTTCTTGCTAGATTTATCATCTGTTTGGCACAGATGACGAAATTTTATTTGTTGACAAATGTAGAATAATTGCGTGCGACAATCCGTCCATGTTAGATAACCGTGGGGACAATGACCGGAGACATCTTGCCCGAATTGTTTCCTGCATGTACCCAAATGTCGATGGCGTGATCTTTCGATGTGTAAGTTTTATACTAGCACCAACACCGTCAATGTAATTTTCCATAAGGCCGTTGTGTTTTCAGATACGTTTCCTGAGAAATAGAATGACGAATCTGCGAGAAGGAAAACGCTGCATCTGTAGAGAGATTTAACTGGGTTTAAGAAAGAGGAGTTTAATAATGAAAATAATATTGACAACAGGCCAATCTAAGCAGTTATTTCTACAGACTTTTTGTAGAAGAGACTTCGTTTTAACACACCTGTTTGTTTATATAAAACTGTTCCCATGCCTTCAATGATCTCTTACTTCATTTATAGAATAACAATGCTGTCATACAAATCATGGAGTTGTGTTTTTTATAAAATTTCAGATACATTGATTTGAATAATACCCACACATAATTTACTCTACTAAATTGGGTCCTCTACAAAAGTGGTGCCGCTATATACAAAAATCAAAACGAAAACTGAGTCAGAAATATTTGCTGTATTTTCTAGCAATGTAGCAAGTGAAAAATTTAATTTCTTCCCAAGTGAAAAATGTGTTTTAATATATGCCATATATTTTTGAATATATTTACAAAAAAATGGCACCGAAGCTGCAGTTCGAATTATGCTCAGGCCAGTCAAAAATGACCAATCATCATCATCATCATCATCAGTCTTTTAGCGTCCGTCGTTGGACATAGACCTTCCCCAGGATTTGCCACACTTCTCTATCATGGGCGTCACGGAGCCAGTACTTCCTGAACTTGTCTAGTTCATCTCTCCATCTAATATTTTGCCGGCCTCGGTTGCGCATATGGTCTCGGGGAATCCATGTTGTGAGTCGTGATGTCCATCGATTGTCAGCCATTCTTGCAACATGGCCAGCCCACTGCCATTTGAGATTTTTTATGGATTCTATGATGTCTCTAACTCTTGTCTTTTCCCGGATGTGTTGTGCTGTTTTGTGGTCTCTCCATGTGAGGCCCAGCATTATTCTTTCATGTGCACGTTGCATGGTTCTCAGCTTACGGGTCTGTTTCTTGGTTAAGTTCCATGTTTCAGCTCCATAAGTGACTATTGGGAGGATGCATTGGTTATACACCCTTCTCTTTAGGATTAATGGGATCTTATTATTTTTGAAGGTTGAGCTAGCTCTGCCAAAGGCCTGCCATCCTAGTGTGATTCTTCGCTTGATTTCTTCTTCTTTTGAGGGTCTCATGGAGATTCGTTGCCCTAGGTAGATGTAGTGGTCTACTTTCTCGAGTTCTGTGTCCTCGATTTCGATCTTAGTGTTCTTATCTCCAATGTGGTTGTTGCACATGATCTTCGTCTTGCTGAAGTTCATGTGCAGGCCGACTTTCTTGCTCTCCTCATTTAGTTCATCTATCATTAGTTGGAGGTCGTGTAGGTTCTCTGCGAAAAGGGCTATGTCGTCTGCGAATCTGAGGTTGCTCAGATACTCGCCGTCTATCTTAATTCCTTTACTCTCCCAGTCTAGCCTTCTGAAGATCATCTCAAGGCAGGCTGTGAAGAGTTTAGGTGAGCTGGTATCACCTTGTCTTACTCCTTTCTGGAGCTGGAAGGGGTCCGAGTCTTTATGTAGCCTGATAAATGAGCTGCCGTGATTGTATATATGTTTCAACACTTCAACATATACTGGATCTACACCTTGGCGACTGATGGCCTCCGTGACCTTAGGGATTTCTACTGAGTCGAACGCCTTTTTGAAGTCGATAAATGCTACGGCAAGTGGTAGTCTATACTCTGCTGCTTTTTCTTTCAGTTGATATATCGAGTGCAGGTGGTCCATGGTCGAGTAGCTTCTTCTAAAGCCAGCCTGTTCACGTGGCTGGTTTTCATCGAGTGTTTTTGTGATTCGGTTGGTGATGATCTTTGTGAAAAGTTTATATACACAGTTGAGTAGGCTTATAGGCCTATAGTTGTTGAGATCTTTCGGGTTTCCTTTTTTATATAAAAGCATTATGATAGCAGTATTCCAATCGTCTGGGACTTTACTGTGTTTTAGACACAGGTTGAAGAGGACGGCCAGTTTCCTATTGATGGTTTTGCCTGCTTTTCGGAGTAGGTCGATGGTGATGTTGTCTGGTCCAGGGGCAGTTCCTTTCTTCGTCTGTTTAATGGCTTCCTTCACCTCCCACGGGGTTACTTTTGGGAAGTCCTCTAGTTGTTTGCCCGTGTCTTGCGTATCTTGCTCATTGTTTTGCAGTCCTTGTTTGGACGAATAAAGTTTTTGGTAGAATTCTTTGGCGCGTTCGACAATCCTGTCTCTGTCTGTTGTTAGGTTTCCGTTTTCCTCGAGTATGCTAGTTATTTGCCTTCGTCCCGAGTTGAGGAGTTTGTTTATAGCTTTGAAGCCTCGACCTTTTTCAAGAGTTGATTCAATGACTGCCGTTGTGTATCTCCTTCTGTCTTCTCTTCGCTTCTTCTTGATTAATTTGTTTAGTTCAGCCTCTTCAATTTTCTCCCTCGTTGTTGTCGGTGGCTTGAGGACCAATACACTTCCTATATAGAGTGTCAATGGACATTAGGCATTTTAGCGAGCGACTATGTCCGTCGTTTTAACTTAATACATCACCATGGTTTTGTATGATATTTCATGTACGCAGTGATATTCTATGAACGACAGAGACAGAGAGACAGAGATAGAGAGGTAGACCGAGGGGGCGGAGTTGACCGAATATTTCTCCCAAAATTTACACTCAGCTCCGCCCTCAAATTTCCCATATTTGTTCTGTTACTTTTCTCTTCTGCAGAATCAAATTTATCTTTTGATACTTGACACTTGTCAATTACGATTATTGTCTCCTTAGGTCTAATGATAGATAACAAGGCAAAAAAAAAAAAATACAAGTTTGGAAAATGAACAAGCTTAAGTAAAGTATGGGAATTAAATATTACGAAACTATGAGCATCAGGTTAGTTTCAGCGAAGTTCAAGCAATATATGAGAATCAAGCACAAAAAGTATCAGTAATTTGTTTTCAAATTTTAAACAGCAAGTTAGACAAAGTTTAAGGAATTAGTATTACGAAAAAGTTTTAAAATATACTTGTTTGTTGGAAAATATATTCGTTCACATCTCGCAAAATTATTAATTGATTGCCGGTCACCTTTACCGAAGTAAAGTGTTTCTTATGGGTGCTTAAATTTTGTCTATCAAGCGAGCTGAGTTAGCCGGATAATTTTTCGGTGAAGATTTGTATGAAATATCATAAGTAGAATTCTTATCTCGGAATGGTATTTACGGAACAAATATAAATTTAAATCAATTAAACAATACGAGAACCTGTATTTTATCGACAATATTCAATTTAATCAATAATTCTGGAAAATCTTACTTTTTAAAATTACAATTACTCCTTATAATGGAGATACAGCTACTGGATATTTATTTGAGGTTGACAAAAATAATAGAATGATAATCAACAATGTTAATGTTTAGGTAAACCATGAAAAACAATATCAATGTATCAACGTGCAATAACAGCATTGACTGACAAAATTTTCCAGCTTTCTTGTTAGGAAGTCATCAATAATGATTGGTCAGATGGGAAAGGTCACTTTCAATGCCCAAAATTGCCAAACAATCTATCCTATCCCATTGTTGATATAAGATAATATTTTACGTATTTCATCTTGCTGAATGATATTTCAGTTGTAGCAACCGTAGAAAATATTCGTAGAGCTATGAAAACATGTAGGAAGAGTGATTCCAAATTCATGTCAAGTGATTTTATTTGAAAGAAAGAGAGGTTTCGACGTAGACATTATAATGTTTGAATCATGGATTGCTCTTAAATATTCCATCTTTGGGCTAATTTGCTTTTCAAAACATCAGGATACACACCTGAGAATTGATTTTTCTCCAAATCAGACTCTGGCATAACTTTGTATCACAAATAGAGTTTAAAAATATTAAATATTTTATCCATGACCTTCATTCTATTCCCTTTTGAATAGCATTCAATACTTTATCAAAAACTGAAGCTTTAGATTGATTGTTTTTCTCTTCATGAGTTGGATCAATAGTTGGTCGTTTTATAGACCAACTTTCATCACATGGGCGATGGATTCTGCTTCCTGTAAAAATTTAGCCATTCTTCATATCTGTCAAGTTTTTACGTAGCCATCTGATGTTTGTTGCTTCTTCATCAAGAGTTACCTCCCTTCTTTGAATGACTTGGTTACAAGAGTCCACTAGTTCTAAAATTTCAGCATATACTCTTGATATGAGAGAGAGAGAGAGAGAGAGAGAGAGAGAGAGAGAGAGAGAGAGAGAGAGAGAGAGAGAGAGAGAGAGAGAGAGAGAGAGAGAGAGAGAGAGAGAGAGAGAGAGAGAGAGAGAGAGAGAGAGAGAGAGAGAGAGAGTCATGCATACTTTGAACAGTTTTGGACAAATTGTATTGGTCTTTGAAGACACCTGGTATCACCAAGACCATGAAGAGAACAATAAAAAAACTTCCCATTATCTCCCATTGCTTTGGGCAGAGACGAAAAAACTAAAACACTGTCTGTACACCCCCCTAAAACGTCACAATATAAACAGAGGCATTGTTGCCACAAAGGTTTAACTAGTAGCAACCACATGGTGAGTATAAGATAAGTGAATTCTTTTGGTGGAGAAAAGCCTATATTCGGAGTTCGATTATATGTCTTGAGAACTGGATTGTTCTTAATTTTCAAGGGGACTCGGTTGGTTAGAGAAACAAGTCTGATTTTTGTGTATTGATGTATCTTGGAATTGACAAGACGAGAGCGTCAACCTGCGTCTACATCGTTCGAGTTCTTGAAAGGATCTGTCCGTTTTTTAGGGAATCAGCACTGGGTGCCTGCAGACGTGCTCCCTATTTCTTACTAGGACTCTGATTGGCTGCAATTTTGTCTATTATACTAATGAGATGTCCTGTTAGAAGAACATAGTTCGAATATGGTCCCCGTGTGAGGGTTCGTGAAGAAGAATCACAAAATCTTATTATTAAAGTGTCTTTGAATGACAAAACAATATATTGCCCATAACTTCAATGTTAACAAGGTCAAGTCAAGCTCAAGTTATTAAAATAATAAACATTAATCAAACTATTGGATAAAGTTTAGATCAGGGTTCTTGAACCGGATATACATATGCCACTAGGGACCAGCGTCTGATCAACATTTTCTGGGCCTTAGACTTAGTATGTATGAATGTATGACCGGGTCCTATCTCCAGGTTCCTGACCTGAGGTGCCACAAAGCCAGGGTTCCCTTCAAACTTCAGAAATAAACCCTACCATGCATTGTTTTTCAAGAATACTTATACCACATTTTACTCCCGTTTTACGTACTATCATTAGGAATGGGTTCGTGGAGGCGATGTGTACTTGTAAAAACTTTTGTTTGATTTTTTTCATTTTTTTTTTTTACATATTTTTGACGGACCCCCCCCCCCACGACTGCCGAACTTTAGGCTTCAACCTATTGAGACTATGAGGCTATCTGCCTCTGCTAGGCACATACAAACAATTACGGGTGAACGCAAGTTTTGTAAAAACACTGGAATTTCCAAGTAATCAGAACAACCAAATGCAACTTGTGTACCTTGTAAACCTGACATTCAGTTTTTACACCATAGGCAATCATATTTTTTCTCTCTTTTTTCAATCTCTTTCGCTTCCTTTTCGTTGTCTCTTTACTGACACTTGGCCATTAAGTAACTGAACCATTTCTAAATATATTTTAAAAACTTTTTTCCATGAATTGCTTGGCTTCGAACTCATGCATTCATCTGACAACACTACTATCTGCATAAGCTAAAACAGATTTTTCATAGGCCATGACTAAGTTGGCTTTGAGGGAAGGAATTGTACAGTGTATCTAAAAAAACGCACACCAACAACGGATACTCTGCTTCTTCTTTCGCAAGAGACACACCGAACTTACAAATTATTTCACGAGTACGTTAATACAAAATAATGACTATTTCAATTTTTTTTTCTTTTCTTTTCTTTTCAAATTTGTTCTCGTTTTTTTTTTTTATTCCTTTTTTTTTCCCCTCTGGGTTCTACTGGGTCCCCATGATATCCTGGCCCCACAACAGTTGTTGTGGGTATTAGACCTTCTCCACGGACCTGCACATATCAATCGGTATAAATATACCTCAAGAACCACCGATTTTGTCCATTACCGCACTTCGCAGTCGCGTCGATTGTCCCAAAGTAAAGTTTCTTTATCCCTTGTGTTGTACAAAAAACTCAGTAATATGCACATCTCTGCAAAAGATTCACGACCTAAAGAAACCTTACTTAAAATACCAAAAATAGAATTTTCTCCACTTCTCAACGCTTCTATTCCAGATATCATATTTACTTTATTTGGATTGAAGATAAAACAATCACATCCATGAAAATGTATTTGTTTTTGATGCTTGTGTTTTTCACCTGAAAAATGAACATTGAAATATCAAATGAACAATTGATTATTTTCGGGTGGTCACTAAAGCCAATAGAATCCCCAGAATCTTAATTTCCGTGCGTAAAATGAAGATAACTCTTGTTAAGATAAACTAAGGTTAACAGGATTATCCCCCCTATCTAATTGGATATATGCATTTTCAATAACAGAAGAAAAAACTTTCCATACAAACCTTTAACGCTTTTCACATTCGCCCACTCAATATTATCTATGTATTTACTTCTATTTTTCTTTCATGGAAGAGATAGACCTGTAAGCGTTTGCTCATTTTTACGCTAGCATCAGTTACTCCATTTTATGCACAGAATCTTGGATTCTACCATCAACTTCTATTCTTGCGTAATCATAGGCACTGTGCACATATCGATGCACAGATCGGGCCAAGCCTACGTCTAGGGTCGACGTTCAGGGTGGGGAGGAAGGGGCCTAGCTTACACTAAGAGGCGTAGCTGAGTGGGAGGAAGGAGCGTAGCCTTCATCCAGAGGCGTAGCTGAGGTGGGTAGGAAGGGGCCTATTCTACATTGAGATTTAATGTGACTAGTGCTGCCAATGGGATTTCAAGTAGCCCCCAGATTAGGCTCGCACTCACCCCCGCAAGAAAACAGAAAAACAAACCCAAGATAACGAAAATATCAGGTTGAATAGAAATATATCAGTATTTACTAACTTTTATACGTAGATCACAATAATTCCTCCTTCTCATTTTCAATTTCCTATTGAAAGAGTAAACGATTCATTAATAATCATATTGGAGTTTGTTTTTTTTCATCAGGTGATAACTACATTTTTGTTCAACAACAGTATACATTTACATGAATATTAGAAACCAAAACTGTCAACATAGGTTTCTTCAGTTTTCAGGTTGGCCCTGCTGGCTGGCTGGCTGGCTAGCTGGTTGGCTTGCTGACTACGTATGTATTGCATGTACAGGCCGCACCAATGGAGTTAGAGGGATGAAAATTTGAACATTTACTCCTTATGATCTCTAGAAAAGGTGCGTACCTTGTTGTTTTTAAATTACCCCATGTAGACTTTTAGGGGGCGGGATATATTTGCATAGTAAGTTTATGCTGAATTGATCACTTTCAGACTTATTTTATTTATTTATTTCTTTTGAAAATTCTGAATTTTTTCAGTGATCATTGCACAACGAAATGCGAGGGAAGTATCTTGTTTATTGATCACTCCTCTTTCCATTTTTAAATTGATCATCCACTCACACACACGGCATGCTACCGAAATGTGACAGTTTCCATTGAGTGACTAACCAGACCTGTATGAGTTATTTTCAAGGATTTACTTATTTGAGGTAATTATTAAGAAATGGATATATAAGCAACCAGAATAATTATGAATGCGTTATATTTTTTTAAACTCTACTTGAAATGTCCCCTCGTAATTACGTAGAGAATGTGACACTTGGCCTAGACAGCATAAATTGTATAAACATTAAAGAAAATACGGCTACTGCAGTAATCAAACCTGCGACCGAAAGTCGCTTCAACGTAGCACCGCTCTCCCCATTGAGCTAAACAGCCCAGTGAAAATGTAAAGGCCCAAATAACTGCTTTGTCCCAATGTCCTCATTTTGTTCACCCACTTTCCATGTCTGCACTATTGTCTCTCAAAACACACAGTATTATACGATTAAAAAAACAGATATATAATCCTACAAAAAAAAAAATTTCAAACTATTTTCGAAGCATAAACGCAAAAAGCCCAGATAGGGTTGGGACCCTTTCGTTCCAGTTGACGTATTTCTTGATGGTAGTCCTCTTTTTTATCTTTGGTAACATTTGAACCTACTAAATAAACAAATTATCTATCAGGACTAACCTTGCAAGATAAATCACGATCATCATGTATGTGAGAGTATTTGTTTTTATCTCCTCTCTACCGACAAACATTCTCTCTTTCTCTCACACACACATCTCCCCATTTTTTCTTCCCTCTCTTATTGTTGAAGAAATTAATGATTAGGGTGCTTCAAATGGATATCCTCTCCGCCAGCAAACAACTCGCTCTGCCTTACTCTCACCCACCTTCCCCCATCTCTCGCTTTCCCCCATCTCTTTCCCTGTCTCGCTGTCTGCACCGATTCTCTCTCTCTCTCTCTCTTTGAATGCTTCAATCTGATATATAAGATTTTGACCGAAACCGAGTCATCAGTATTTCTTGCAATTATCAAGAGATCCATCTGAGAGCCCGACAATGTTGAAGATAGCATTTATTTTATGTACCTTTTTGATCGTTAGCAGCGCTTTCTTTTATCACAAACGTAAGTAAAATCTCTCATTTCTCTGCGGGAACGTAGCTAGGATATGGGAGACCGGGGAGCTTGGTCCTTTTAATGAGATTCTATGAAAGATACAAATTAGTAATAAATGGACATGCACTATCATTTAATCGAAAAACAACCCCAAACGCTGAATTATTATCCCTGCCTGCGAAATTGGAGGGGTATATACATTCGGTTGTATCGGTCCGTCTTTCCGTCTGTACATACAATATCTCCGAAGGTACCAATGGAAGGATGGATAATGGAGTAAGGAAGTTGTAGTGGTATTTTTCGTTGTCTTTTTTTAATTTTTTTTATTTATGCATTTGCTCATAACTGTCCACACGATATCACCAACAATTTTCAATGAAGTTTTGCGGAAGGATTGACAATAGGCTTCGGAAAAGCAATTGAATTTTGCAGCGGATCCATGCATAATTAACTCCCCTCCGCCGTAGTTATATGTTCACGCAAAATGATATCGCCCAAATCGCATGTCTGTCCACATGATATCTTCAAACGTTCTTGATAATTTTCAATGAAATTTTCTGAAAAGGTGGGCATTGGGTCATGGGAGAAGTGACCACATTTTGGGACTGATCCATCTACAATAACTATCCCTGACAACAGCGTTGGCAGAGCTATGCGCTCTATGGGTGCTTTATAGTTATTTTTTGATCTTATGTATGTACATATATGTATTGTATATCGATAGAATGACAGTAAGAAAATATTTTTCAAATAATCTATTCTATTAAGTTATCTGTTCTACTGACTGGTCTTGACTAACGTTATCAAATTTTGAATTCAAAACATCGATAATGACGTTAGATGAAACTAGTCAGTAGAATAAATTATTTAATGAAATGGATTATTTGAAAAATATTTTCCCATTTCATTTAATCCACATATTTGTTGGATTTAAGATCTACATACTTATAATACATATATCCGTGTATAATGTCAGTAGAAATGCAGTAGATAGACTATAATTTATGAAGCTTATGGGTCCATCCTCCTCTGGGATCGGGGGTGTTTTCAAAAGGCCCTCTTCCTGTCCCTCCTTCAATTTCGCTTCGAGGCGTAGCTTTGGATCAAACTTTCCTCTTCAAAATTTTACTGAGATTTATCAGTAGAAACGCAGTTGATGAACTATTACTCATAAAGCATTTCGGAGTGCCTCCTCTATCGAGGGACTTCTCATGAATCAGTGTTTCTCAAACTATTTCTGTGCCAATCACTTTCAAGTCATTCTGAAAAAAAAAATTCATCCACCCATGACTGAATTTCCTTACGTTTTTTATAATTATCACCTTATTCTCTTTGTAAATGATGTTATGCATAATTCATTTTGTGTTATGAGCAGAAAGCAAAAAAATAACTCATTTCTTGAGTGTGCTGAAACAATTCATGTTTTCTGAACGTCCTAAAAATATGTAAAGAAAACCAAGAGCGATGAAAAAATTACACATAAAGATTATTATAATTCTTATTTTGTTTTCTTTACGCTACATTACGTCACATTATTTTTTTTTAAATCAATTTTCGAAAAAAAATATAGCACAAGAAAAAGCGTTCGTAGCTGAAGAAGCTGAGACATTTTTTAACATATCTCATATCGTACTTACGGTTATTGCACATAACCTATAGGGACACAAATAAATTGTAAATACACTACACATATCTTTCTTTTTTGAAAATCAATTGGAGACAAAAAGTAATATTGCATTAACAAATGTTGCCATATGCTGTCAAAATTTGTATAGGCAAAGTCTCAGGTTTTGAACAGAGCCTGTTCTTTTTCTTGTTACAAATTTAGCCCGTGGTCTACTGGGACAGCGAAATCTGGCAAATATTCTTTTCCTTGTTTACTAGGAGTAAATCTCGTCTTCTAGTCTGACTGATGTGTTGGATTTCAAAGTTCACATGGATTTCAAGGACAATCACCAGAGAAGAGAGAGACTTGGTAGTAATGTTTAAGATGCCCAGGACCAGAGGTTTCTTTATATACGTTATCTCCCTCTTGATTAGAGTGTCTAAAAACAATTTTTAGAATATTTTAAAAGCCAATATAGTGGTTGTTGGCTTTTAACGAGGATAAAGATTACATTAAAGTCTGGTCCCTGTAATTGGAGGAGGATAAAAAAAAAACTTTTAGAAAAAGTCCGGAGATAAGCAACAAAGTTAGTACCAGAATTACATTGTA
Organism: Thysanoteuthis rhombus; assembly: GCA_963457665.1. Lineage (NCBI taxonomy): Eukaryota > Metazoa > Mollusca > Cephalopoda > Oegopsida > Thysanoteuthidae > Thysanoteuthis > Thysanoteuthis major. Next base: position 64,310,814 of record OY735212.1, read on the forward strand.
CGAGTTATGAAGACGAGTAAAAGGAATTAGACAAAAGGAAGGAGCGGGAAGTCTTGATAGAAATGTTCAAGATTATACGTGGCATAGAGCTAGTAATTCCTAATGTATTTTTCAGCAAAAGAGAGTAAAAAAGACTGGAGGCCACTTGAGCACGTTGAATATCAGAAGATTCTATTTTAGTAACAGAATGGTAGGATTATAGAATAAATTACCGGGGTATGTTGTGCAATCAGCGAAAGTACATGAGTTTTAAAAGAATTATGACGTTTATTACATCACTGCTAACGCAGACGTCTATGGCTGAGATTTTGAGTAGATGTGCTTATTTTCTGTGTGCTTTCATGTACAAATTGTATAGTTTTCTTTACACTACATTAAACGTTCAAACGTTTTACATTTCATTGCATAGATATATGCCTGATTGGTCTTCTGTGTTATTTTACATGTTTACACTCTCTATCCACAGAAAAGAGAGTCAAGGCCTGATCATCTACTTCGTGACTTTCAAAGGGAAGCATTTCATTGTTTAACGAATTTGCATTCTTTTGGGGTGGAAGGGGAGTTCCCCTAATGTTGATCAATGTACATTTTCTATTTTGGGGATTTAACAAGATGGACAGTGTCCTCGAGTTTTTTCTCTCTAAATCTCCATGATAGATTCTATTTTGTGCACATGCCATTAGTTTGCATGGTGAGATCTCAGTGGGTCACCATCTCCAACCACTCATGCCTCTTTTTCGTGCCTTCAGACTGATTCCTAAGAACCATGTCCGGCCGAGAACTTTTCTGACCATTCCATACATTCCTTTATTGCATGTTCGACTATCTTATCTCAATCTCTGAAGAACAGTGTTTCCCAACCTTTTCCATAGTGTGGCCCACCTTGATTTTGGTGTGACATCATGACCCAGTAGGTATCATAGCAAGCAAATTTTTGATATCAAGGAAATGTCAATTAAAACCGCAATTTTTCAAATTCAAAAGTATTCATCGAAAGGGAAAAAAAACGGGGAATTTATTATTCTGGAATGTAAAATCAAATTTGTCTTGTACGACACGAAAATTGTGTGGCCAGATGCCTGTTAGGGGGAATGAAACAACAGGTTTCTGTGGCCCATCTGGAAAATGTGCAGTGGCCATTGACAATTCGATGGGAAACCCCACTGTAGAGTTTACATTTACCATATTCAGTTTCTCTCTTCAAACGTCCTCACAAAAATATCCATATCATCTTGGTTGCAATTCAATTCATCATCATCATCATCATCATCATCATCATCATCATCATCATCATCATCATCATCATCATTATCAATTTCATTATGATTGTTATTGTTATTATTACTTTCCACAGCTCGACCTCGCTGCGGAAGAAGACCATACCACCCTGAATTCCAACAGTGTTGCAGTGGACAGGTGAAGAGCAAATATGGGAATGTTCTCGTCTGCTGTGGAAAAGATGTAATCCATAGGATCGCCAATATATGCTGCAATGGTGTACCCTCTCAA